>VZRV01004307.1:69467-226472 GCA_013398115.1 Falcunculus frontatus | reverse complement strand
AAAAAAAAAAAAACCAAAGAAAAAAAAAGATAATAAGAAGAAAGAAAAATTAAATAATTAATAGGCATAAAATAATTTTAAAAATCACGGGAGCGGCCCCTCCGCGGAGGATGGGGCGGAGGGCGGCCGGGAGCCCGCGGTGCCCGGCGCGNCGAGCCGTGCCGAGCGGTAGGATGAGGGGCATCCTCTGCTTCTGCACCCTGATCCTCCTGGGTGAGTAGCGCGGCGCGGGGGGAGCGGGGGCACAACTTTCTGCCGGGCTCGGTTGCGGGGGTATTTCGGCCACCCCCGGGCAGGGGGGTCTCCGCTCCCCAGCGCTCCGGGAGCAGTGACGAGCCCTGCGGTGGCATCACCGAGGCCACGTTGGACGGGCTTGGAGCAGCCCGGGCTCGTGGAAGGTGTCGCTGCCCGTGGCAGGGGGGTTGGAACGAGATGATCGTGAAGGTCCTTTCCAATCCAAACCATTCTGTGAGTCCGTGATCGTCAGCTTTGTGTTGCCTCCTCTGCTCTGGAGCCAAGCGCTGGGCTCTCTCCTGCTGTCATTTCGGATCCTCGTGTTTGCCGCGGAAATGCCCGAATTTACCCCGCGAATTAAGGCACTTCTCTTTGGGGAAGAGGAGCTTGGAGGGGCTGTGCTGGGGAGGGAGGAGGCAGATTTTGCACAGCGCCGGGAATCCCCCGGTGATGCTGAGGCTGGAAAATGCCGGGCTTTGGGGCAGGTGTGCCCGGGGTGGCAGCCCCAGCCGTGCCGCGGCGTTGTGCGGCTCCGAGCCCCGCGTCCTGAGCAGCGACCCGAGCCGCGGGTGTGCGTCTGTGTGCGCTCGGGGGTTCCTGCCGCACGTTCCCTCTCCCCCCCCAGAACTCGGCTGTCCTCAGGGCTTTGTTCTTGCACCGGGAGCAGGGAGTAAGGACCCCAGATGTTCCCCCCCATCCCTGTGGAGCTCTAAAGGCAGCCCTCGTCCACCGGCGTGCTTGGGAGACGCCGTCCCCGTGTCCGGGGGGATGTGGGCTGCGGCTCCCGTGCTTTGAGCATCCCGCTCGCATCCCCCTTCTGCTGAGCTCGGAGCGGACGCTTCTCCTGCGCCGAATTCCCGGGGCTCTTCGCGTTCCCGGGAAGAAGGAGCCGTGGGTGAAGGGGCTACAGCCCCCGGCAGCGGCTGGGAACTGCCTGGGTGCCACCCCAGCTCCTCCCCTTGGGGTATTTTGTCCCCTCCCTGTGCTCCGTTGAAGCAGCAGACCCAACACTGAGCCTGTGCTTAAACAGACCGGACAAGGCTGTGGGGAGGCTGGGAATAGGATGCGCCTGTTCTCTTCGGGTGGCCACTGGAGGAGGGAAAGGTCTTGGGATGACTGGAAGTGTCTGGGACATCGCGGATCGCCCGGCGCTTGCTCCCTGCTCGCCCCGCATCCCGCCGGGAGCCCCGCGCCTGGGGAGGACCCGAGTGGGTTCTTCCCGCGGGGGGAGGCTTTGCCAGAGCTCAGGTGACTCCCCTTGCCGGCTCTCCCTGTCACTAGATGTCAGCAGCAGCAACTCTTCCAAGTCCCAAAGGTGGGGGGGAGGGCAAATTCGACCCCCCAAGAGGGACCATGTTCAGCCAGGGAATGCTTTGCTCCAGGGGCTTGGAATGCACTGGACCTGGACATGCCCCAGGCTGGGCTGGCTGCTGCCTCAGAGGGGCGGGGGCTGTGCCCTGGGCTGGGGGTGGTTTCAGCCTCCCTCAGAGCTGCAGTTTTTCCTGTAAGGCTCACGGGGCCTCTGGGTGGGAGTCCAGATCTCTGCAGGATCCATTTTCCAAGCGGTTCGGATTGGCTGGCTCATTGATTGACTGCCTGATTGACTGACTGGTGGTCTGATTGATTTCTCTAGAGACAGTGGACTTAGAGAAAAGAGAAATGGCCAGTCCTCCACTGTCAGCAGTGCCACTGGGAATAGGGGACAGGAGTTAAGGACACACTTGTCACCTCCGCTCCAAGCCAGAGCAAAGCCATCAGCTCCTACTCACCCTTGGCCTTCTGATCCTGGTGTCTCCAGAGGGACATTTTCACCCCTGAACCAACATTTGACCCCTGCAGGCACAGCCCCACCCCAGCAGATGCTACTGGACACCCTCAGCCTTTTTTCTAGATGTTTTTGGGATGTTTGTGTTATGGATGGACATTTAGATGTGCCTGGGGGATCCCCTGCAGGGATCCAGGGTGCAAGGCTGGGGAGGGCAGGCACGAGCCTGGCCATTCCTGGCTTCATCCGCACTGCCTGTGCACCAGGTGGGCTCCAGTGCGAGCACCTCGCTTTTGGTGTGTCCCCCTCCGTCATTTTTGGGATGATCCTGGCTGCAGGAGGCAGTTCTTGGCGAGATTAGGGCTCTCCAAGGTGGGACGAGGCGGTGTCACCATCGTCCAGCCTGGATGGAGAGTTCCTGCTGCCGCTTCATTCCCAGCTTCCCGCTGGCCTCGGGGTGGTCACACTGGGTGACCCAGAGCAGTCAACTTGCAGAATTTAACAGTGGTTTTATTTTCCTCAACTGCTTTTCAGCCAGATCAGCTCCCTGACCTGTCTCCCCAGCAGCCACATTGATGGCAGTGCAAGGACAGAATGGGAGCACACAGTTCCACCCCTGAGGACAGGGACGTGCCTTTGGGGAAGTTCGTTGCTGCCGTAGTGTCCCCTGATATTTACTTGAATTCGTGGCATTGGCCAGAAATCCCCCTCACGGGACAGTGGTGAGGCATTCAGAAAGACTTTATGGCAAATCAAGGCTCTAGAAAGCACCAATACAGTTAAAAATAAAGAATAGAATTAATTTTACAAGGACGCTGGGTTACACCTGTAACCAGCTCCCAAAGAACTGCCCAGATCTCAGCAGACACATCAGTCCCTGCACTAACCAAATGCCAGTTAAAGGATGAGAATGAAACGCTGGGCACAGCTGAAAGCAGGAGTTTGCTCCGAAATCCCCCTGGGACCAGGAGTCGGTTCTGGCCCCCGTGGTGGAGGGCAGGGTCCCCAGATGGCACCGGGGCGTTCGCTGCCAGCGACTGCTGCGAGTTTCCCTGCGCTCGCTCGTTTGCATAATTCCTGGCATATGTTTCCCACAGGCTCTTCACAGATGCAATCAAACACGAGATCGTCTGGCGGATTTTCACCTGGTTTGGGAACTCAGATCCCAGGGGAAAAGCAAAAAAAATCTCTTGGAAAATGCATCTGTGTGTGTGAGAGAGGGAAACACTCCTTAAATTAGTGGCTTTGTCAGTTCTGACAGGAGGAGCAATCCGTTATTTGCATCAATAGGAGTGTGATATTTATGTCTCTCTGTGTTGGTGCAGAGGAGAAATAAAACTTCTCCCTCAACAGGCTGCCCTCGAATGCTGTTCAAATTCCTCTGCAAGGATCTTACCACACCCAGAAAATGTTTTTTCCAGAGCTCTGGAGCCTTAAATAGTAATTATTGCTGGGTAAAAATTAGTACTACTTAAGGCTAATAATTAGTATGAATTACTGTGAATAGCATTTTATTTTGCTTTTGGAGACAGAAATGTCTTCCCTGCTCTCCTGGCAATTTTCACAGATGATTTCTATTGTGCCTGAAATTCCCTTCATCATTTTCACACAAGACTTGTTCATTTGTATAACTTTCCACTTGGTCATTTTAAAACATGACTTCTAATGTCTCTAAAGTTTGCCACCTTTTGATAAAAATACCTTGCTACCAAGATATCCATGATTTCTTTTTCACTCTAGTGGACTTTATATTCCTTTTGCTTCCTTAAAAAAAATATAAATGACCTCTTTCTTCTCAACCCAAAAGTGAGAGAGGACAAATTGAAAGGTAGTTCTCCTGTTAAAAGAATTTTTTCAGAAGAACACATTTCACTGAAAAAATAAAAAGGAACAAAACTATGAAAAGCTTGTTCCTGTCAATCTTCAGCTCAGTACAGCTCCCTTGTTTTAAAAGCATCTGTCAAAATCCCCTCTGGTAACACCTCCTGGCAGTGAACTTCATGCCTGGACGGGCTGATGGTGGGAGCTGTGATAGTGGCTGAGGGAGGAGGGCTGGGAAGATGCTTCCACCACCTGGTGCCTTCATCTCCTTGGTCCATCCCAGCTGTAAAGGTTCAGACAGGGCTGGGCTGGGCTGGATTCCTCTGAAAGCAGAGGGGAACCTCACGGCTGAGAGGATGAGCCTGAAGAGGTGCACAGGAGTGGAACCACGGACAGACGTTTTGTCCTGCAGAGGGAAAGGGAGAAAAGCTGAGTTGGTGTGAGTGGGCAGGGGAGTGTGTCCAGGAGGGGCTGTGGTGATGGGGGACAAGGACCAGGACTGTCTTACACAGAGCAAGAAGGGTTTCCAGAGGTGAAGCCACCATTTGTCCTGGGCAGGGAGAAGCTGGGAGTGCCACAAGGAAGAAAAAGGAGTCTGCAGGAAGGTCACACCACATTTAAATCACCCGTGAGTCACTCAGGGTCTGGGTCTGATACCAGGTGATGCCACAGCTGGCTCTGGCTGAGCTGTGGGGAGCTCGGTGGATGTTAAGAGAGGTTGTTATCCTCATGGATATTTCCAAGCGTCTCCCTTCATCTTACCAGAGAGGTGGTGGATGCCCCACCTCTGGAAACATTCCAGATGAGGCTGCATCTGAGCAACCTGGTCTAGTGGAAGATGTCTCTGCTCTTAAAAAGTCCCTTTCAACTCAAACCAGTCTGTGACTGGGATTTTTGATTAAATGACCTTTAAAAGGTCCCTTCCAACCCAAACTCTTCCATGATTCTGTGGTAAGAAGTCCTACCCCAGCTGCAGATCTGCCTTGGGGCCCCTGAGTCCCTCAGCAGTGACACACCTTTCCTGCCCTCGGGAACGGGATCCATGCCCAGCACACATCCGTGGTGTGTCCTCAGAGCCCGGTCACCTCCTGCACTCTCTGCCCTGCTGACAGCAGCTGTTGGGGGCACTGGGATTTGGCTGCCTGCAGCAGGTGGCTTGGAGGGATGGATGACTCCCAGAGAGACAGAACAAACCTCCCTGTCACTGTCTCAGTGTCCTCGTGGGGGAAAAAGTGTTTCCCTGTGTCCTGTTGTATTGGATAAATACTCTCCAGCTAAAAACTGCCCTGGTCATATCCTGTCACTCTCAAGTCTCATCTCTCTTCACCTCCCTTCATGTGAATCCATCTCCTTCCTCCACAGGTGTCCCCTCCGAGCACAGGAGGCTCAGGGGGGACCTTGTGGCTCTGCACAAGTCCCTGACAGGAGGGGGCAGCCGGGGGGGGTCGGGCTCTGCTCCCAGGGAACAGGGACAGGAGGAGAGGGAACGGCCTCAGGCTGGGCCAGGGGAGGCTCAGGGTGGAATTGGGGAAATTCCTTCCTGGAAAGGGCCGTCCAACCCTGACACAGCTGCCCAGGGCAGGGGTGGAGTCCCCATCCCTGCAGGGATTTCAAAGCCCTGTGGATGTGGCACTGGGGACATGGGAAAGTGGTGGCCTGGGCAGTGCAGGGGATGGTTGGACTTAGTGCTCTTTTCTAATTTAGAGGGCTTTTCCAATTTAAATTAGTCTTTGATTCTATTTTTCTCTTTCTATCCAAATCCATCTGGAAAGCAGTTTGCATGAAAGATGCAGTAAAAACAGTTGTGCTGTGGGTTTGATTTATAGAATCCAACTGGAAAATCCTGTCTGTGATACCTGTCCTCACTGAGTGCTCTGGCAGAGTTACTGCAGCCCTCCCCACACTGCTGCTGACATATGGCTTGGAGGGGCGCTTTGACACACAAGTGCAGGCAGCTGGGTTCTGAGGAGAAAGGACTGGGACAGATTTTTCAGTGCATCTTCCAAAAGGAGGATCAAATTGCTCATCTTTCAAACATCTCCAAGCTCAGCCATCTACTCGTTACCCGCAAGGGGATGGCAGTCCACTTTGGGATGGGAGTTTAAACAGGTCCAGCTGCTAACGGGCTGGGAGTTTAGACTTGAGAAACTGGTGGGGTTTTCATCCTCACTTCCTGTTCCTTGTACAGTGAAAAAGAAGGCCAAGCGCATAATTTGGGTTAGAACTCACCTGCAGTGCTGCTGTCTGAGCTGCAGGGCTGTAGCTGCGGGTGGTTGGTGCTGCCGACTGCCCTCAGCACACGCTGCTCACGGCTGTTCAGATCTCCTCTGCCTCCGGGGATTGAGCCACTGGAGGCTGCAAACCCAGGGAGGAGTGGAAGCGCCCATGGGAGAAGTTCAGCTCTCCAGACAGTCAGCAATGGGAGCAGCTTTGGGAGTCCCTGCGTGATTTCAGGTCTCTGGAGCCTCAGAGCTGAACTGGACCCAGCAAATGCTCAGGACAGGTCCTGAGAGAGCTCCAGGGTGCCTTAAGAGGTGGTGAATTGAACTCAATCTCTGCAAAATAATCAGGCTTTGCTCCAAGCTTTGCATCAAACGAGGCTGGCTGGTGCCTCCTGGGAAATCCCATCCTCCTCGATTAATCAGAGCAGAGGAAATACAGGGCAGCTACGGCCTCGTGGGAAGGGAGCCTTCACTTGGAAGATGGCTCTGAATTTTTGTTTGGAGCAAACACAGTGTCTGGGCCACCACTCGTACAGAGTTCGTGTGGTCCTGTCCGTGAGGATTTTACAAAAACAGTCAAATCAATCATAAAGGGGTTTGAATTTCTCAATTCATCTTCTTTTACTGTTGCAGCCTTTATTGAACGCTTCGCTCTTTTTTTTTTCCTCCTGCTGCCCAAACTCGACCCCCCAGAAGTGTCACCTCCACCTTCTCTTACTGTTGCAGCCTTTATTGAACACTTTGGTTTATTTTTTCCTCCTGCTGCCCTAATTGGATCCCCCGAAGGCATCACCCCCACCATGATGATAACTTTAATGTCTTTCTGTCCCTTGCTCATTCTAGCGGAAGGTGTCGCTGCCCATGGCAGGGGTGGAATGGGATGAGCTTTAAGGTCCCTTCCAAACCAAACCATTCCACAATTCCATGGCTGTGTGCTCTGCATCCCCCATAGCTGGTGTCCGGGATCTGCACTCCAGCTGCAAAGTGCTGGCTGTAGATGCAGTGATTTGTCCTTCAGCCAACCCAGCCCCCTCGTCAAAGTCGCTCCAGTAAGAAAATCCAGGAGGAAACTCTCAGCTCCTCAGTCACCTGTGTCTGACTTTGGATAAACAAGTTTTCCTATCAGAGTACCTATTTCTCCTGATACTTCAACTTCCCTGCGTGTGAGGAGCGATAAGCTGCCCGTGACAGCCCGCCCAGTGATCTCAGATATCCTGACTCGGTTCCCTGCAGCCTGGAGAGAGCGGTAGCACTTGTCTCCTGCAGCACTGTGCATTTTTCCCTTTGTTGCTGCCGGTGTTTCCCTTTGATGTTTGGTGTGTGCAGCACAAGGCACCTTAAAAACCTGTCACAAGGCTCGAGGCGACAGAACCGCCCCGGAGTCTTCTGTAACAAAGGCTGCAGGTGAGGACATCGTGTTTGCCGTCTGTTAATGGAGAGGAGAGCAACCCTGCATGCTGAATTATCAGCCAGGGCTTGGGATGAATCGAAGGCGTTTGAGCTGTTTGTGTAAGCCCCAGACGAGGCTCAGTGTGCTGCAGTGTTTCCTCTGCTTGGTGAGGAGTTCACTCCTCCTTGCAGGGTTAGTTGATTTGACACGAGTTACAGCAATTTCACGGTACATTTTTCCCCCCTTCCAAGACATTTGTTTTGTTTCTTCCTCTTGGTAAGGGAGCACAACCCAGCGAGGCTGCTCGAGAGACAAACTGCTCACCTTGGGCTGCCTGTCACAGCCACATCATCCCTGGCAGAGGGGGCACAGAGCTTTCCTTCCAGCGTGGGAAAAGTGGGGATGCTAAATCAACCAACACCTACCTTGGGGAGAAGGGGTAGATATCAGCCCTATCCTTAGGTGTACACACACTCTTCAGACCACTTATAGGCCTGATCCTTTCATTCAGAAAAAAACCCACCCAATCCCAGGAGCCCAAATCCAGTACACATGAAGGAGAGGGACAGTCCTGTTTTCAAACACAAGGAAGTCTGGGGTTCACTTGGCTCAGCTACCCTTGCAGCTTGGAAAAGTTGTGGTGCTCAGAGCCTGGAAATACCTTCAAGGTAACATGAAGGAGGTGTCTCCACAAGGAGCTGGAATGAGGAAGAGCTCGAGCTGTGTGTTAGGAATGTAACACCTTCAGAGCAGATGATGCTGTGGCTCTGACCCTCACCCCCCAGCACCCCAAATCTGGGCAAGACTGGGCTCACACCTTTCGTCTGCTGCCTGGTAGGGAATTGCTGCAGGAGGAACTGAAATGTCGGACCCTATGATCTCAGAGGTCTTTTCTAATCTAAAAGATTCCATGATTCTATTAATAAGAGCTTTGATTTCAAGTTACGTAAAGGGAGAAGAGCCAGTTTCCCCTTAGGGGGCTGATGGGATCAATGCAGGACTTGTCAGGCTTTGGAGAATTAGCAAACCTTAAACGAAAAGTGTTGCTCAGGTGCCCCATTCCCTGAGAATATGCTAATTTTGCTGATCTAATTAGAAATCTTGTCTCCTTTTTGTGATCACTTGGAATGTTAAAAGGAAATGTCCTGAGATGAGAAACCTCCTCTAGGACAGAGCCTTGCTCCCCTGCTGTTTTGGGGACTTTGCTAAACTTGCACTTCAAGACTTCTCTGTCAGGGCCAGAAGTTTTGGGAAGGGAACAGTGGAGAAGGTTCTGAGTAGATTCTGGTGGGGAGGTGAGAAGTGGAAGAGAAGAGGCTCTTGAGGTGTTGGACAGAAGATGCAGATGAAGCTTCCCGTGATAATGGGGAATTCAGGAGTTGGAAGGAGGAAAGTGTAGGACTGTGAAGGTCTGAGAGCCATTCTGGATCCAGGGAAGCCCTAAGGGTTGGATTTTCCTCGTGCAAAAGGCGATGTGATCCTCTGCAGGTGAAGTGGCAGCTTGGGGAGCCGTCCGTCAGCGTGGAGTGTGGACACCCATCCCGGGAAAAGCAGTGCCAGAGTTACCACCCTCCTGGGACTAATGCAAGGAAATTTATCTCCCTCTCCTGGTATTGCTTCATTCTCCCTCCCAACAGACTGGCCACAGCAATCCTTAATGTGTGCTGGAAAGCCTGTCAGTAATTAAGTACCTGACTCCAGGGGGTCCAGATCTCTAATTGAGTTCATTAGATGCTATTGCATTACCAGTAAGTTTTGATCATAATGGAAGGGCTGGAGCAAAAAACAAACTAACAAACACAAATTAAACAGACCCAAATAGTGAAGCCCAGTGAACTCCCCCAGAAGTGTTTAATCTGCAGGTTGAATGCTGTCCCACAGGATGAGGAATTGCAGCATCTGTTTGTGGGTCTCTCAGGTTTTGGATAATGATGCAAATTCACTGAATCCACATGTAAAATAAGGATACTTTTAAAGTAGGAAATCCTTGTGAGGCAGAACCAGGAGACAGTGCTGTGTTTGACCCAGGATATTTGTGTTTGTGGGAAGCAGCAAGGGATCAAAAAATGGGATCAAAATTTCTCAGCAGCATATGAGGAACACTGTGACTTTTAGCAGCACCTGCCAGGGCACACAACCCACTGAGCTCGTACTTTGTGCTCAGGCAGGAACCAAATTGAGGCGAGGGATGTGCTCTGGAAACCTTCCCCGTGCACAGGGGTCAGTGCTCCTGCCTTGCAGCAGGGCTGGAGTCAGCTCTGTGCCACAGAGGGGGAGCAGCCGTGGAGTGCAAAACTTTAAAGCCTCTGATAGAGGAGCAAGCTGGAAAACAGAAGCTCATTTCCCAGAAAAATATTGGGCTTTTGGTACAATTTGACTTTCAAACAACAGTGACAGATCAGGAATAGTAAAATTTGAAATAAAAGATAGCAAGTGGAAAATAAAATGCTTATTAAGTATAATTCCAGGGGAAGAAAAATGAGGACTAAAATGAAGCCGCAGATGTTTCTCCTTTGTTTTATCTGCTTTTATTAAGAAAACAGAAAATGGTCTTCCCAGAGGAACCCTGGGCAGGAAGAGAAATGGAACTTGTCTCTCACTTGTCCCCTGTCCACACGCCAGACAGGGATGGTCCCAGCAGGCTGCAGGAAATGGGTTTCATCCCCCCTGGTTTTCACCTGGTCTTCTGAACTTCTCCTTTCAATTGTGGAGAGAGGCTGACAGGCCTGGAGGGACACTGGCCCTCTCTGCAGCTTGGTGTTATCTCCAAAGGCTACAAAGCCAATCACGGTGACAGTTTTAGCTCTTTCCTTGATCAGTGAGATGAACCCAACCTAAGCCACCAAGTTCTCGTGTCCTCCAAGGAAGCAGCTGATGCTGGAGGGAGAAGTCAAGGACCCACCATTTCAATCTGTACAACTAAAAAATGAAAGATAAAGAAAATGAGATTAAAACATTATTTAGTGTTTTGTTTTTCTACTTGCGAACCTCGAATTTTCCCAGGGAACAATTTTTCCATGGTTAAAAGAGAAAGAAAGAAATCCAGTGAGAAATTTCTGTTTCACAGACCTGATGGCTCTGGTCCCAATGGTGGTTGGAACTACGGGGAGCTGGTGACTCTTCTGGTGGTCACAGAGGCCACTCAGAGCCCAGGAGCATTTGGAGCCATGGGAATTTGCTTGCCCCACCTGTTAAAATCCCTGAAGAGGTTTTGGCCGTGGCCAACAAGTCCTGTCCTGGGCGTTGCTCACAAGCCAAGGCCATTCCCAGTTGGGGTGTGAGTGTTTGCTCTGCTTTGCAGGGAAGAGCTGAACAGCCTGAGTGAGGCAGGCCTGGGTCATTGGAACCAGCACCTTGAGTTTCCTTGATTAAGTGAGGCAGGGCACTGAGACCACCCTGCCCCTCCCAGGCACTGTCCATTGCTCACACAGCTCCCAGACGCTGCTGGACAAACATGTTTCAGTTTAATCTCCTTCGAGCCCTACATTCATCTTCCTTTCTGCTGCTTCCAGCTCAGAAAGCAGAACACTCACGATGACACGAGATAATACAAAACGAATGATGGCACTGGCTGATTTATCGGGAGCGGATGAATCTGGCTGTTCATGGAGGTGTGTGACACCCACAGCACACGGGCCCAGCCAGAGGCCAGGCTGTGTGTACGCAGGGACAAGGCCATCAGAAGCTTCCTGCAGAGCCTGTCTCAGCCCGGGAGTGTCCTCTCCAACAGGCAAAGCCTTTCTTGGCCTGCCAGTGCAGCGAGCATGACCTCAGAGGGAAAGAGAAGGCACGTGAGCGATGCCTGGGGGTGCTTGGTTTATCCAGAGTTGAAGAGGGAAGAAAGACACAGGAGAGAACATGATCACACTCTATAAATACCTTCAAGGTAACAGTGCAAGGGAAGGAAGAGGATTAGTCACACTCCTGTAAGACAGGGAGGGGAGGAGAGAGCAACAGCGTGAAGCAGTGAAGGAAAAGGTTTTGAGTGTTAGGAGTGAAATGTTTAGGCTGTTTTTCTTTCTCATTTATAATGGAAAAAGAAATTGCAGGGTCTCAGTTTGAGTCCTGCATGAGCCTTGATGAAATTTTTTCAGGAGAGTTGTGAGTCATAGGCCTGAGGAGTAACCGGTGCATCGTTGTGTAGGATCCGCGGGTCCTGGTGCATCCAGGAGCTAACCAAGGGGCCAGTGTGGCCTTTGAGACGGCAGCAGTGTCACCAGGCAGAGGGTCACCCTGCTGCCCGGAACACTTGGAGTCGAGGGTTGGCCAAAGTTCTTTCACTTTCCCTTTTCCCCAGCACATCCCAAATTTGTGTTGAAGGTGCCGTGGGAAGATGGTGCAGCTCAGCCCAAGGTGCCAATGGCCATTGGATGGTGGAGCTGGGAGTGGCTCTGTGTTGGATGCTGAGCCTGGGCGAGCCCTGCCCTCTGCCTGCTGTTACGTGGTGATGAGCTGGCTCCTGCTCTCCACTCGAACAGGACCAGCGTCACCCTCTGCACCTCCCAGGCCCTCTCTGCTCCCAGGACGGGAGAACTCCTGCCCTCAGACCTGGCCCTGTTCTCCCTGGAATGGAGGTGAGCAAGGCAGGAGTTTGGAGGTAACCTCCCTGAGGGGTTGGCTCCAAGTCAAGCTTGGACAATCACTCCTATTGCCACCTTCCACTATGGTGGGACTCAAAGGTAAATGTTTTCAAAAGAATATGGGTTGCTGATGCCAAGATTTTTCCCTGTCTCCTCAAGTAAGTGCCAAGAACTCTGTCTTCTCATAACAAATCAACGGGCCAAATGTAGGTGTCTCTGGAGAAAACCCTTCAGGCTGGTAAGAAATAACAAGTTGATTCAACTAAAGGTAAACAGCTCAATTATGTTGTTCTTCCGACTGTGTTTTCCTGGGAAAATGAATCTTGCGTATGTCTGTCAGTCTGTCCACCCCCACTAGTTTTTGAGCCCCCTGGGCAGATTAGACAGAATCATACATTCATGGAATAGTTTGGGTTGGAAGGGATCTAAAAGCCCATCTCCTTCCACCTCCTGTCACAGGCAGGGACACCCTCCACTAGACCAGGTTGCTCCAAGCCCTATCCAACCTGACCTTGTTTGATAGGAAGTTTCAGAAGAAGTTCAGATCCCACAGGCTTTGGAAAAGGGAATGAGCTCCTAGTGCTGCCCACTGTGGGAAGAGTTAGTTCAGAGCAGAAATGGCATGTGTGGAAGGAGATGTAGAAATCCAGCTCCTTTCATAGTGTCGCTTATTCTGTCCCAAGTAAGTACTTTTTCTCAGGAGTGTGAGTGGCTTGTTGCAGGAACTCCCCCAGGTTGTATTTTCTCACTGTGGTGTCACCCTGAACATGCCAAGAATGTGGAAGAATCGCTCGGGGGCAGCAGGTGACTGTTGGTGATGAAGGGAATTGGGGAAAGAACAGGCTGGTCCTCAGGTAGAACCTCCCGAGGTTTGAGTCCATCTCAGTGCACAAAGGCTGGACACCAGGGAACACCTGGCTGTACTGAGGCGTCTCGTCAGCTCCAGCACGGGGCTCAGCGCAGCTCTGCCCGCACGTCCCACGTGCTGCTGGGCTCCAGTGGGACACAGGGACACAGCTTTGTCCATCCCATGGACGTGTTGGGTGGCAGGGGGTAGTGGCAGGGCAGAGTGGTCGAGAGCTGTTGACTCCAATAGCTCGTGTGACACTTGCACAGGGAAGGGGCAGGGGTTGAATGAATTGCCCGGTGCTTTCTCTGCTTCTCTGCATTTGATTTGTGTGCGCCCTCACTGCCCCTTCCCTTCGTTCCTTGTCCTGCTGTCCCACAAATCCAGGGGCTGATCCGGAGAGCAGAGCTTCTGAGCTGCCCCTTTGTGTGTTACACAGAAATCACAAAGTGATAGATCAGAAGGAAAAAAGGGTGAAAGAGAAGGAGGGAAAAAGATGTTCCTTCATGGTGCTTTTGTTTTCTAACAATGTTGACATTATGTGGAGTAACCGAGTATAAAATCTGCCTATCGTTTGGGAGCTGGTGTGCAGGGAAGATGTTATTATCCCAGCCTTTTATGCCTCTTTACCCTGTCTGGATCAGAGGAGATAAATGTGTAGATAGGAGCCTCAGCTCCTGTCTTTATTTAAGCTGTCAGGTACTGCTACGTTATTTTATGATGATTGTTATAGAAAGCCTCCACAAAGAGATATATGTTTCTATATTCCCCCTTGTTTCCTATTTTAATCTATAATTTAATAATAAAAGAGATGTATTTCCCTTTATTATTTTTATTTGTAGTGTCAGTGCTTCTCGTTCACTCTTATTTTTCAAATAAACATTCACAGTCACAAAGCACTTAAAATATGCACATAATCAATCTTCTCTGTTCTCTTTTGGGCTCCCTTTTGACTATTATTGCAGTCATACTTTAATTTACACATTAATGCCGGAGCATCTTTAGTGTAAAGCACGTTCCCAGTGGGAACGCAGTGGGGACACACACACAAACACACGGCCATCATCACCTCAGCCACGCTGCCCCAGCCACATGGCTCACACATCTCAGGTCAGGCACACCTACACCTCAAATGAGGCCAGAGCCACTTCTGTTGGGGTGAAATAGTCCACAGAGCTGGGAACAGGGTGCCCAGAGAAGCTGTGGCTGCCCCATCCCTACAATCAGATGGGGCTTGGAGCACCCTGGGACAGTGGGAGGTGTCCCTGCCCATGGCAGGGTGGCACTGGATGGGCTTTAAGGTCCCTTCCAACCCAAACTATTTTGTGATATTCAGTGATTCTATTATATTATTAACAGATTCTGGGATTAAATTACCCATCAAGGCTTGTACAATGCCTTCCAAAATACCGAGGTATTTTCATCATATCAGGGCATTGAGCTTCCCATGGGTTTCTGGGAGAGTTGGGTACCGTAGAAGGAGGTGAATCTGTGGGCCTTAAACCAGATATCTACTGTACATCTAGATTTTGGGTGAGTTTGCTTGAGCTGAGCTCATCACCATGATTTCTCTGCTGCTTGCTCCCCCTTAGGCCTGTGGCCTTGCCTGCTTGAAAGATCCGTGTACACTGCAGCCATCGGCTCCAGAAAACACCACAGGAATGACCGTGGCTGAAGCCAGCGAAGGGCTCCTGAGCTGGTGGTCTCCTGGGTTAAACAAAGGTCACTGAAAACATCTCATCCCACTTCTTCCTCTGCAAATATGTGTCTTTTATCCTCTGTAGAGACTTAGAATCCTTTGTCTTTTGGGGGGGAAGTATCTGCCTTCTGTTTCATTTTGATTTTGAGATTTAAAATTATGTCATAGCCTTTACAGACCTGAAAGTGTTCAACAGGCAGGAATACAGCAGCATGGGGAACATCATTTTGATTGACGTGAGGATGGGCTGTGTGACCAGACCCATCTCCCAAGGTGCCCGATGACCACATGCAGTGCAAACATCCTCCTGGGGAGCCTGGTAACAACAGCTGTTTGAACAATTTCCAACCTGGCACCACTCCAGATTTAAAATACAGACAATTAGTGGAAATAGTTTCAGTCTCAATTATTTCCCTCTTATGGCAGAAAAAGCATCTGCGGAAAGCCAGACGGTTTCTTTCCAAGTATGTTGAAATCGTGTCCAAAGGGAACATGAGGATATCCCAGAACTGGCTGAACATCTCTTATTCCTGCCCATCTGAACCCTGCGCCAGGCAGTACCCACCTCTGTCCAGCATTTTCTCAAGTCCTGGCTCTAGAAACCGTAGTAGGACTTACAAGGGTTGTCAGCAACATTTTTACTCTGTTTAGTTTAAATCCAGTCACTAACATCCAAATCACAGAAATTTAGAAAAAAATTAGGATCAGTGAACAGCTATAGAAATTATTCCCTCTGCTCCCAGGCTGAAGCTCCCAAGAGAAAAAATTCCATGAAAAGAACTCTGGGAGACACCGAGTCTCACCCAGACACGTCTCCGTTCTGGTGGGGTTTTTTCTCTTGGGTAAGCTGACATGACTGTGTTTGCACTCAGCTCGTGCTCCTGCTGTCAGGTCACAGGGCTGCAGGACATTTCTCGACATCCATCACTTCTTGCAGTGGCAGTGGGAGGGTCCTTGGAGATGTCCAGGAATCCAGATCCATGGATGGGCCAAAGGCACAAAGCTGCTGCCACCACAGCACTCAAAGCAAGGAACAAGTTTCTCTGCATCACAGAAAAGCAGAGTTGGAAGGGTCTGTTTTGTCCTCTCCCTTCCAGTCCGTAGCTGACATTTACCCTGGAAAGGGGCACAGGCCATCTTCTCCAGCACATTTCCCAAGACCCAGGAAAACTCTGTGCAAACTACAAACATGTGCCTGCATCCCTGGTGGTGGCTCTTCCTGCACCCGCTGTGTGTTCCCTGGGATATGGACTCGGCCACCCCCAGCCTTGCACACCAGAGCTCTGTTTCTCCAAGGACTGGCTTGAGCAGAGGCTGAGGCATTTCCTTCCCCAGGGACCTGCACCCACGCTGTTGCTCAGCACCCAGGTCTGCAGGATCTGCAGTGTTTTGGAAGGGCTTATTTCAGGTCACCTGCTGCAGTCCTGGTCCCTCCAGCCCACCAGTGTTGCTGCCTCCCAGAGATGTCCATGTGGGAGTTATTATTGGGACTGAGAGCAGTGACAGTGGGAGTGTAAGGACTGGAGTGGCCTCAGCCCTACCAATGACCTGAACCTCTGAGGAATGACATACATCCTTATTTTTGTCTTTCTTCCTACACAGACAAGGAAAGTGCAGACATTTTGGCTTCATGTGGGAAATCAATCAAAAGCTTTGTCCTCCTCCACCCCTGGCCACCTTCCCTGGCAGTTCATGATGACCAAATTCTACCTGGGGCTGTGTCACAGGCCCTGACAACCTGCCCATCTCTCCAGGGCCTGACACACCAAACCTCAGAGATGTGGTCTAGTCAGAAGGTTTGCAGAGAAAATGAGGGGTTTTTTCTTCCTGGCTGGCTTCCATCAGCAGCAGCTCCCGCTCTCCAAGGCACATCTCAATTAATTAATACAGTCAAACGTTATTAGAGACAATCGTTGGCCAGAAATTACCCAGAGCAGAGTTCTCTTTGCTTTTCTCCTTGTTACTTCTCACCGTTGCTTTCCTCCCTGGTGCCTTTCTCTCCAGTGAAGCATCTCCTGCAAAGCCTGGTGTGGAGTGGGAGCTTTTGTAGAGTGGAGTGGAGGTTCAGCCCTCCTCCCAGCCCAAAGCCTGGCTGCACTCGGGGATCCCGAGTGGATCCCGGCGCAGGCTGGACACGTTCCATGCCGTCATCCACGGCTGGGCAGCAGCAGGTTATGGCTCTCGGAGTCCCAGGTTATGGCTCTCGGAGTCCCAGCAGCTCTCAGGGTCCCAGCAGCTCTTCTCTCACCTCAGACTTGGCGTTGTGGGAACAGCAGTGAGTTGTTTTTGTGAGGCAAGTGAGAGATGACCCCCAAAGCCTCTGTAATGGGGGACACTGGATCCTGGGAATGCTGAAAGTCCTCCGGGCAGGTTGAGGTTTGACCTGAGGGACTCTGAGGATCCAAGGAAGGATGGAAGAAAGGACAAATCCCAGACCCAGCACACTCAAAACCAAAGCACATATCAGCAAAAAGCAGCTCTGTTTGATTTTGTGTCACCAGGCACAGCTGCTGCCGAATGCCTCCCGTGTTGTTTTGACGCTGTGGGGAGCACTGGAGGGCAGGCAGGCCAGGGCATGGTCTGTAGGGGCAGGGTGAGGTGGGGAGAGGAAGGTCCAGGACAATGCCGTGAAGGTGGAGGCGGCCAGACCCCTGCCCCCCTCCTGCTGAGGGATGCTGCTTCCCTGGCAGTGTGTCCTGGGGCTGGGCTTTGCTCCCAGGCTCAGCAGAGGACCTGGGATACCCCAGCACCAGGAATGTCCCCAGGCCTCAGCCCCTGCCCTACAGCTGCCCCGGCTGAGCCCTGGCCACGAGTCCGGGCTGTGGGACACCGGGGCACGCAGCTTGCAGGAGCCCCCGGTGCCCCCCAGGCTGGGGAAAGAGGATGCAGGTGGCTGAGACACGGACTGGAGGGTGATTGAGGGCTCATCCTCTGCAGGGAGCAGCTGTGTCCCAAACCAGGCAGTGGTGGCACAGCAGGAGCAGAGGCTCTTTGTGTCTGTGGGTAAATGAGAGGCATTTTCCAGCGCTGTCAGAGCAGAGCTTTTCAACAGCCTCAAATTATTATTATTATTTTCTTTTAACAGGAATGCAAATATGTCAGCCTTTCTAGGTGGCTTCATTAAGTACCCAGCACATCACTCAGAGCCTCGCAATTCTTGTCAAGTACCGACATCCCCATGCCGTGTTCATTGCAGTCTGAATTCCTCTGACTCCATCTCGTGATGACAAACAGGTTCAGAATAGGATTAAAAAAAATATCCAGAAGATAATGACAGTTGTTTTTCTTCCTTACAGTTCCTAAATAACAGAGAAAATGCATGCCAGGGTCACTGCAGCTCACACCCTGAGTAACTCAGTGCTGTGTCATTGTGATACAGGTAAAGAATTAGATCTCATCCTGGGATTTAATGGATTTGTGCTGAAACATGGGGCAATGCCTCATCCCCTCTGCGTGTAGGAAGGAGAAATTCCTATCTTTCCCATTTTGCTTCCTCTTGATTGAACAGGAGGGAACAAGAACAGTGCTGCAGGGTCATTATTAAAGCTGATCAAACTGAGACCAAAATTAATTGACTAACAACAGAAAAATCCTTTTATTACATAAAGGTCTTGATTTGTCTGTTTATTTTCATAAAAGTGCTGAACTGTTCTTTGACCCTCAGTACATGTCATTCCATTTCCTAGGAATTTTACCTGCCTTGTCCCCCACATATTAAATAAGGGATGTCCATCACTCTGCCAAGTATCTCACGGTCAGAGACCACCACAAGTCTCACCCACATCTGCTGCACCATTTGGGCTGCCCCAGCATCTCAGAACATTTCCTCTTCTCGAGTCTGTCTCAATCCCTTTCAAGGTCTCTCCAGGCTCACTTTCCTTTCTCACTGCGACTCCCTCCAGCGTCTTAGAAGAAGCTCCTTCTCCTCTCAGCCTCATTGAGAAGAACTCCTCCAGAGCCCTCAAAACACGGGACCACTCAACAGAATTCCTAAATAAGTGACGCATGGAGAGGTGGTTTCTACATCTTCTTCGAGTATGGGGACCTCAAGTGAGAAACTTTGGAGCATAGAATAAAACACAGTTAAACACAGGCGATTTTAAGAAAGACAGGTTGTGACCGGTCACAAAAATGTGTTAAATATTAGAGCAGAAGGCACAGCACATGGATTGGCACAAAGGGGGGATTGCTCCAGATGTGAGTGGAGAAGACTGTGCTGGCTGATGTTCAGGGAGAGGCAGATTTGAGTATATTTTAGCAGCACTATGTCTAAAATGCCTGAGCCTTGACCTCCAGCTGTATGAAAAAATAGGTATTTCAGGCTCCAAGGTCTTTCAGACTCTTTATTTTAATGAAGGATAGGTGCTCCAAAAATTACGGACTGAACTGGCAAAAGAAATGAAGGAATTTGGAGGCGCTAATTGAAACACCACGGCTGCTGTTTGGTCACTGTACAGCCATGAAAGCTGCGGGAAGCTCAAACCAAGCTTTGCATTTGATGATGCAGTAATATTTTATAGCTGAGATAACTTTGGCTGGGCTGGTTTATTATCAGCCTCTGCAGAACCACACCTGGTTTCTGGGGGCTGTGACCCCCTGGTCTCTGGGGTGCAGGGCCACTGCTGGTGACCCGTCTCAAATCAAAGGCACAGACGAGGTCTCAGGGTGTCTGAGAGCAAAGGCACCTTCAGAGAGTTTACAGTTGAAATTTTCCAAGTGCAGAGGTGGGGAGCAGGGAAATGTGAATGGGATAACAGAGTGCCAGCCTTTGGAGAGCAAGGCTGGGAGCTGTAAAACCGACTGTGTGGGCAAAAGCGAGCAGAAGTCGGGAGGAAGAGAGACCAATCTCCTGAGGTTAAATTCTTTCAGCTTCAGCCAGTGCAACATTCAATACATACAACTGTCAACACTTCAGGGGGCATTGTGAAAAAGATGGGGACAGACTTTTTAGTAGGGCCTGTAGTGATAGAAAAAGGGGGAATGGTTTTAAATTATGAAAGTATAAATTCAGACTAGATATAAGGGAGAAATTTTTTACAATGAGGGTGTGAGACCCTGGCACAGGGTGCCCAGAGCAGCTGTGGCTGCCCCTGGATCCCTGGCAGTGTCCAAGGCCAGGCTGGACATTGGGGCTTGGAGCAGCCTGGGACAGTGGAAGGTGTCCCTGCCATGGCAGGGGGGGCACTGATGATCTTTAAATGTCCCTTTGAACCCAGAGCATTCTGTGGTGCTGTAACATCCGTTGGGTTGCACCAACCATTGGGAGAGCAAACCCCTGGGAAAAGCAGCCCCTCAGCCAGGCTGGGAGAGAGGAGCCATGACCAGATCCTGGTGGCTGCCACGAGGCTTACGAGGCATGAGGACATCAAAGTGCAGGTTGTGTTCACTGGTCCCCAGGAGTTCACCCAGGGATATCATAGAGCCGTGGAATGGCTCTTTGTTTGCCTTTCCAGCCTTGTGATTGGGTTCAGACTGGAGGAGAAATGGACATTGGGAGGGTTTGGCCCAGCTCTCGTTGCTGTGCCCGGGCTCAGCGGTGCTGGCACTGCTCTGGGGAGAGGCAGAGGAGGCTTTAGTGTTGCTCTACCCTGCTGCTGTGGTTTGGTTGGCAATTTTTCACACCCTCGCCCCTCAACAAAAAACCTGTTAATTTCCAGAATTAGCCAGCTGTGTGCTTCTCCTCACCCCCCCCAGATGAGCTGCATGTGAATTGTCAGCATAAAATTTGACCAAGTCATAAGTCCACCTTTAAAACACACATTCCTTCACACCAAAGCCCCAATAGCAGAGGAAACCTTGTGCATTCCTGACGCCCTTGATACAAACACCCATCTGTGGTTTTAGGACCTCTATCTCCTCATGCAGGATCCGAGGCTGGAGGCCTCGGCTTTGTGGGTTTTCTTTGCTATTTAGACCTTAATATGCAAATAGATTATTCTTTGGGTTTGGACTGGTTTGCAATATTCTTTGTATGACCCCAAAATACTTTGCTTGAGGAATGCTGCCAGGCACGGTTCCTGGCAGGCTGCTGCTGAAGGAGGTTTTTATCTGCTCTGTAAGCAAAGGCAGCAGCTCTGGTTGGCAGAGCCCGTGCAGGACCCAAGTGCTGCGTGTGCAGACTGGGCTCCCACAACAGTTAGAGATGGTCCAGGGCTGCAGCAGGAGCAGCCCTTCACCGTGGGAGGGTCGGCTTGGGCAGAGGAACAAATGAGTTGAAAACAGGGATTTTTAGCTCAGCAGCTAAATTAAATGAAAATCCATTTCAAGCTGGTAGTTAATGGGCAAAAATGGGCTGTGCAGACTTCAGTGGTTCTTGGGGGAGATCCCTCTCCCACCCATTTCTTAGTGTCTGGGAAAGCACCTTCTGCTCAGTTAAAAAAAATGAACTCACTCCTTTAATAGCAGGGAAGTGCTGGGGAGAAGCTGCTGCTTTCAAGGTTATACCCGGGGTGCCTCTCAGGGAGTATTTAATGCAGGTTTTCCCAGCATCCTGAGACTAGAAACTTAATAAACTTTGAAAGGAAAAGGAACATGCCTGCACCCCAGCAAAAGGGAAACCCTGTTTAATGCTGCTGCTCCCTCTGCAGTGGGGCCTGGGGCAGTGGGAGTCAGCGTTCACTGGGATTTGTGACCCTGCTGGAGGCAGTGGAGAGAGGCTGCAGCGGGTGAAGGACTCTCACAGTCCCCCATTAAGAGTCTGGGTCGGATGTCTCCACAAACACGACACTGACAGTTTCCTTGGGTCTCTGTAAATCCGGGGTCTTGTTCTCCAGGTTGTTTTCTTGTCCATTTGTCCCCATGGGAACAGCCTCTCCTCAAATCCAAAAGCAAGCAGCTAAAAAATCATTAAGTATTTTAAGTATTTGCAATGGATTTCCTCATATTTGCACTCTCGTTTTCACTCTTTTTCTCTTCAAAGGTCTGACCTTAAGGCAGAGAGAGTGATTCTGGAAATTTTACTTGCAGCTGCAGTTGTCCTGTGGCTCAGGGCTGTTGTTACATGGCCACTCCAAATATCTCTTGATATTTCCCCTTCTAACTTCATTTTTTCCAAATCCAAGAAAAGATCCAGTAACCAAAGCCAAGTAGTTAAATCATCCAACTCTATTTCCCCCCCACCCCTCAATTGCTCTTGTTTGCACAGGACAGGTCTGTTGGCATCACAGAAGGTCATTTCTCTTTCTTTGCAGCCTTTCCATATTTTTTTCTTTACTTAACATCTTTTAAGGAAGCTTTTACACGCTGCACTACACAGCACTTGTTTTGCACATTGCATCAAACACCCATCTGTACCATATTTATAGTGCTTAAAATGTCAGGAGAACTTCTCTGCTCCTGAGCAACCTTTCAGTAGGCACAGCCCTGGGGGCAGATGAGTTTTTCTCTTTATTTAGCCTCTGCCCAGGAAGGTTTACGGGCTGGTCACCCTTTTGGGTTCCGGGCATCATAGGACAGACAGAGGAGCCACAGCTGAAACCCTGCTGCAGCAGCAGCACTGCCAGGCACCCAGGGGGAAGCTCCCTGAGGGGAATTTCAACATGAAATACCTGTCAAAAGTAAAGTTCAAGGGTTGGAATCCCCTTTCTGTGTCTCTACTTTGTGCAGATCCTCCCTGTTACTCCAGGCAGGATCATTTTATAGAAGTTCTAAGGTTCATGGGGTCTCCTGGAGTGGTTCAAGGTGGCAGATGTCAGGCAGACAGCCCATGGAACTCCTCACAGCAGGACATCACGGCTCTTCACGTGGGTCTGTGGAGACGCTGGACATGTTCCCCATAGAGAAATCTCTGAGAGTCACTGGCTTGCACAGAAACCACTTTTTGCTCAGGGAAGGGGTTCCATCCCTGGAAGTGTCCAGGGCCAGGTTGGACAGGGCTTGGAGCAGCCTGGTCCAGTGGAAGATGTCCCTGCCCATGGCAGGGGGGGTTGGACTGGAAGACTTTTAAAAGCCCCTTCCAACCCAAATAATTCTGTGATTCCATGTCCACAGGGTGAAAAGAGCTGGAGGCTGGACAGGTACCAGGGACAGCACCGTGTGCTGGTCCCACTTCCACCGTCTTCTCAGGCATCTCCACTCGCTCACCACAGCCCTGCTCCCCAGAGGGATCCTGGAGGAAGAGGGGCTCGTTTTGAGCAGAAGCCTGGCCTTGTGCCATGATCCTGCAGCGTTTTCCAGCCTCGGAGGGAGGGAGGGAAAACAAACAGAGAGATGAACACAGCAGAGGTCTCTGGCTGAGACCCACTCATGAGATAACAGAATAAGGAAGAGTGAGGGGGAAGAGAAGGTGGTCTGGAAAGTAACTGAGCACAAACAAAGTAAATAAAGGTTAGTTTGTGAGTCTGGAGTTTGTGCTTGCACACACAGCAGCAGTGCAGGACCTATGAATGCTTGGCAAGGGTGGGAGGAAGGAGTGCTTGCTGTTCTGGGATTAATTTAAATCACAGAAATGTGATCCCAAGAAAATGAGATGATTTCCAATGTCCAGGGCAAAAGGAAGGAGAAAAAAGTACACAACCCAAACTAAAGAGAATTGCAGTGATATGTAAATAAACACGGGTGTATCCACACCCAATCCCCCAGATTCCCAGCAAAATTCTTAGCTCTTTATCCCCATATTTATGAGGGATCTCTACTGATTCGTGTGTGCTGAAGTTCTGGCTCAACAACTTTAAGTGGCCAGCGTTCCTTTAAAAGATAATTGGTGCCTGCAAAGGCTTTTTTTCCTCCTATCCACCTTCCCACCAGAATAAAAGATTCCCCCACATAATAATTGGCCAAAATGGAAACTGCCCACGTTTCTCCCTAAGGTATGCACAGCCGAGCAGCTGTGGTGTGGTCTCAGCTGGGAAGTTCGATTTTGTTCTGCCATTCAGCCCAGGTGCTCAATAAAAAATGCAAGAGCAACAACAACAACAAAAAAATCAAAAATCAAAGGGCAAAGGAAGGGAATATTGCTGCCAGCTAAACAGCTCCTTTAAATCTGGGCTCCGTCCTTCTCCTTTTGAGGGGAATGGTGTTGTTATTAAAGTCAGATGAGAGGGAGAGATGGGATCCCAGGTGTGCAGAGCTGGAGTGGTTTTGGGAGATAAGATTTAATTTTCAGAGGCAGAGGCTGGAGCTTTGTTGTTGCAGAAGGAGGGGGGTGTGTGTTGGGGTGGCCACAAGGAGCACGAGAGATGTTTAACTTCACTGGTGTCAGTGCAGAGCAGTGTGGGGCTGGATCTGTGTGGTTGTCCAAAGGCAGATCCAGCTGGGGAAAAAAACAGGCTTCTGTGGGGTTCCGGGGGGTGATTTGGTCTGAAAGCTTCCATTCCTTATTAGAAAGAGGTGGCAGTTCCTAGTGATACAGCCCTGCATTTCTGAAGGCACCCAAAGGGCACGGAGCACCTCTGGATGGGCGCGTGGGGCCTGCCCAGAGTCTGCACCCGCTGCAGCGGGAGCTGAGGCAGCTGCCAGAGACCTGTCCCTGCCTCACACATCCCCTCGGTGGCACTGAGCTCCAGCCTCCAATCCCAAACTGCTCATGGAAGTCCCTTCATGTCTGTGGCACTGGGGTTTCCCTCTCCTGGTCCCAGCTCTGTTTGGGTTGGTATTGCTCTGGAATTGCTGCAGGATGGGCACCAGAGAAGTCCCATCATCGCCTGCTGTTGACTCTCAGATCCATTTAACGGGTTCCCAGGACAGGAACATGAAGCCCTCCCAAACTCAATGGCAAGAACAGGGTATGAGTGGTTTGAAGCTGAGAACCGTGTCTCAGAATCCCCACGTCCCCATACCAACTTTCCAATTATCCTTTTTTGTGAGGATCAGGGCTTTCTCTTTGGTCTTGAAAACCTTCATGCAGGGACCACCTCTCTCTAGGATTTGGAGCAGGCTGCCCAGAGCAGCTGTGGCTGCCCCTGGATCCCTGGAAGTGTCCAAGGCCAGGTTGGACAGGGCTTGGTCTAGTGGGAGGTGTCCCTGCCCATGGCAGGGGTGGAACTGGGTGATCTTTAAGGTCCTTTCCAGCCAAATCATTCCATGATTCCATGCTTTAAGGAGAGGTGGTGATGTGGAGGGGAACTTCACTGTCAGTCCCAGAATGAAATAACAGAGAAGGGAAGTAACTTGTCCGGTTCGTTTCACAAGTGGAAACAACCCTGAGGATTCCCAGTTGTGTTTGATGCTTATCAAGATGCTGCCAGGCTTCTCAATGAGAAACTCACCCTTAATCCTCACTATCTTGATGAGCCTTTTTGTGTGTTAACCAGCTGCCAAACACTTGATCAGGAAAGTGTCTCTGAGCTTAACAGAGTGAGAAAAAGCCCCCACACTTCCACAGAAAGGCAGGGACGTGAGCTCCCAGAGCAGACATTGGTGTGAGACAGTGAGAACCCTCGAGATACTGAGTGTGTAACGTTCAGACATCCTCCTGCATTCATAAAATTGGGGTCAATAACACCATTATTGATGCTAACTATGGCAGCCCCATTTCCCAGAGTGTCAGCTGTAATAAAACAGCTCCCCAAATGTCAGGCTGAGCATAAAGGATATTAGAAGCCTAATGGAGCACATTCATACTTCTAATTGAGAGTAAAATATCATCAAACAACTGAATACTTTGACAGGGTTGTTTAATAATTAGGCCAGGATGCAAGAGAGAGAGTTCAGCTCGCTGCTGAAAATGAGTCAGGGCTTATGATGAGGGGAATAAAGACAGTCTTTTACAAAAGCAATTTGAGAGGAAATATTGCTGAAGAGCGCTGTAAAAAATGTCATGGATATGGTCTCAGCCTGCACAGTCAACAGGAGCATGAGTGAAGTGCACGACTGCCCGGGGAGGTGAGTGCCAGAACTAGATGTTGGTGAATAAGCTGAGTTTAAAGAGCAACTTTGTTGTGTTTGCTTTCATTTGGGTTTTTACATCAAAGACCTCATTTATCCTCTCCTCCAAGCAAAGGCTACAAGAGGCAGAGCTGCCCTGCTACCTGAGCAGTAAAAAAAAATCCGGAGGCTTTGAGCTAAAAACATGAAACACCATCTTTGTGACCCCACTTTGACTTTGACAGTCCCTGGAGATCCTCCCTGTCCCTTGATGACTGAACTTCTCCAAGTGATGCCATCCCTCCTGCAACTACACTGAAGTGGCAGGGAAATGTTTGGCACCGCAGAGATGGGAAGTTTTCCTTGTCCTACATGGGGACACAGCACTTTGACCACCTCTTCTCACCACTGTGTAGCAGCACCTGCTGCCTCCAGTGGCTGCATCCCACACAACATCCATCAGCACCACCCTGATGGGCAGAGTTTGGCCAGAACTGGCACAGTGGATCTGCACACACAGGGCAAAGAGGGTGTTGTGAGTATGGGGAGTGTGATAAGGTAATCAGGTTTGCTGTGATAGAGGCTGATGAAAGCCTGTGACACATAGACAGGAGATGTCTGAGAAGAGCCGAGTGGATTTGAGGATACAAGTTTCCTGCCAGCATAGTGCTGGCTGGACTTCAGGAGAGGAGAACAAAGGGATGGACCACCTCTCCTACACGAAAAAGCTGAGAGACCTGGGGCTGTTCAGTCTGGAGAAGAGAAGGATTCAGGGGGAGCTTCGAGCACCTTCCTGTGCCCAAAGGGACTAAAAGAAAGGTGGGTACAAGTGTTTTAGCTGGACCTGCTGCAATAGTATGAGGGGTGATGGTTTTAAAATAAAAGAGGGATGATTTAGATTAGCGATAAAGAAAATGTTTTTAAGATGAGGGTGCTGAGGTCCTGGCACAGGGTGCCCAGAGCAGCTGGGGCTGCCCCTGGATCCCTGGCAGTGTCCAAGGCCAGGCTGGATGGGGTTTGGAGCCCTTATCTAGTGGAAGGTGTCCCTGCCCATGGCAGGGCGTTGGAAATGGATGGGCTTTAAAGGCCCCTTCCAACCCAAGCCATTCCACGAGCAGGTGAAATGATCTTCTCTTGCCTCCACCAGTTGTGCTTACAACAGCTCCCATGGCACTTCTGGCAAGAGCAGCAGAGTGAGATCTCTGGCATCCTGGCCCTGCTCCAGCAGTAATAATTCTATCCTGCCTCCCCAAATTCCTCCTGTTCTCTCAATTAGAAACTATTTTCTTGCTCACTTCATGACCCAAACTGTTGCCTCAATTAGTTGCTCAGTGTTGATTAAACAAGCCAGTTCCTATGGATGGTTGGAAAGGAGTCTGTGGGGATTCGAGCACTAACGGAATGCACAATATTAACTGAAATCAATAGAATTAATGGGTTAATTCCATGCTAATACATAGTGCTGGAGGAGAAGTTAGGCTAATGAAAATGCATGTATTCCCTAAACTATTCCATTTGCATCAGATGATTCATCCACCACTGCTTCTTTCAAACATTAATGAGATTAAAAGCACATTTACAAAGTGTACATGACCAAGGCACAAGCTCTGCCTTACCAAATTCTCTGGGTAAGGTGCTATCTCTGTACCTGTTTCTCTGCAGGTTAGCTGAGGTGCAGAGGAGAACTGGGGATCTGGGAAGGGGGGTAGGTTCTGCTTTGAAGGCAAGCAACTCTTTGCTAGTGACTGCAGGATGATTTAACCCTTCCCTAGATCTGCCCTGGGCTTATGAAAGTGATGGTGAGAAGTGAGAAATGAGAAGCTGTGGCCATTCTGATGCCCAGCTGAACCTTGCCTTGCATCAGCTTTTGTTTTCTTTCACTGGATAGACTCACTGAAAAACAAAACTTCTGGGTTTTTCTTCTTGTCATGCTGGTTTGTAATTGGAAATGGGTCTCAAAAATTGCAAATATCTGGGTCTTCAAGAAGAAATGTACATTTTCAACAGTCATGGAGTTATAGAACCGTTAAGGCTATCGTTGGGCCCCAGCCCTTTTCAGTGGGGAAACAGGGGGGCAATGGGATTCACTGAGTCTGGAGAAGAGGCGTGGGGGGATACAGCTGTGAGCAGCAGAGGAGAGGATCCATCCCCTGCACACTTTTATAAAGGGCAAGAAGTCAATGGCTTAACATAAGCCAAGATCAGAAGTTTCTGAGCGCTGGGAGGAGAAACACTGGCCTTAAAGATATCATGGAAGTGTGCCAAGTGCAAGTTAGATGCACATCTGTCAGGGTGAATGTGGCTGCAAGTCAAACCCCTTGCTTATGCCTCAGGTCTCAGAGAAGCCTGGGTACAAAACCACTCAGACTCCAGTAAATTTTTCAACATTCTCTCGTCCTTGCAAAATCAAAAGATCCCCTCAGGTGAATCTTGATGACCACAAACCCAGGTTTTCCTCCATAAGAAAGGATTGATAGACATATCACAGAATCGCTTAGGCTGGAAAAACCCTCTAAGACCATCCAGTCCAACCATCCCCAGCACCGCCAAGGCCACCACTGCCCCAGGTCCCCAGGTGCCACATCCACACACACCAGGGATTCAGTAGCCAGCTGGGTCTGGGTGGAGCCTGCGAGCAGACGCTGAGGGCACCTGGAGCTCTGTGTCCCACGTGCCACACGGCTCAAGCTGCCTTGCACTGTTGTGCTGCACGTGGTGGATAACACCATTTTTGCATTATTGCATACGCATCACCAAAGAGCATTTCAGCTCTGTGTGGTCAGGCTGATAGAGCAGCCCTTTGCAGGCTGCATCCCAAGGCCACCCAGGAAGATGTGACTCACCCCAAAAAGAAGGCCAGAGCCTGCTGTGGGGCCGTTCTGACATGGGCCACAGGGCAGCCCCAACCTTAAACCAGCCCCAGGGAGTGGGCCGGTGCTCTAATTGAGAGTGTGGGTGGCAAAACCTTCAGAGTTTGTCTCTCTTCTGTGGGAAATGTTGACAAAATCAGAGGCAAGAAAGATGGTCCCATCAGCCTGATGAATTTTTGGCAAAAGAGAAAACATTTTTGGCCAAAAAAGAGGTGGTTTGGCTCCTGAGCTGCATCTGTAGAGATGAACGCCAGCTGCAAAACTCTGAGCAGAATTGACCAGATTGCAGGATGCCCTATGGCAACAGTTCAGAGGCCACATTTATCTTAGTTTGGGGACATTTGGGTTTTCTATTTATAGGCAAAAATATGTCATTTTTTTTGTCTGTGCATCTCCATTTGCTCTGTGGGTGGGTAAGAAGAAATGTTTGATCTCACAGCACTTTGGGAGACCATTCTTGGAGAGATTATTAATTGGGAGTTGGAACTAGATGACCTTTAGGATCCCTTCTAGCCTTTAATCTGTGATTCTGTATAATAACTCATTCTATGATTCTGTAATAAATTTTCTTTTTAAAATTGCTGTTTGGGACAATTTTCCCCTCAGAATAGGCCTTGCCCAAAATAAAATGTAGAGAAGAGTTTGTTTCATTAGGGGGAGGGAGGGTTGGTTACATAATTTGAGGCAAGCCCTTCCTTTTTGGTTTCAGTGAAGTTTCTCACCAATTCTGCTTTGTAGAGTGACTTCCCAGCTGAACTTGCTTCTAATCCTCCAGTTTCACCACTCTGTGGCACGAGCAACAAGATAACAGAGTGTCTCTTACCCTCTCCATGGGTAGCCGTAAGACAGGGCCTTTACCCAGCCAAGCACATACAAGGTCAATACAGCATTTTTCTTAATTCACGAGAAGCTACATCAATTTCCCGCTGGATCAATCATTCCCCTGGACCTGAGCACCACTGTGTTTTTCACATGAGGAGCTCTGTATTCAAAAGCACTGAGGTGATGTGGGAGCCTCGTTTCCAGAAGCGATCTGCAGCTTTAGGAGCGTGTCCCTCTCAGAGCACAGCATCAGGAGAAATCTCTGGTGGCTGTGCCCGTAGCGGTGCCTTGGCCGTGGCCCAGCACTGCCTCAAGGGCTCAGACCCTGCAGCTGGCCCTACTTTGGCCTGTGCTGTGGTGTCCGTAGGAAGGAAGCCAGGATGCACAGCCTGGAAGGACCCAGGGAGCATGCCAGATAGGCCTGCTCACTTCTGGGAGTCTTCCTCTCCTATCTTGTAATGAGAAAATCCCAGAATGGTTTGGGTTGGAAGGGACCTGAAAGCTCATCCAGTTCTACTCCCTGTCATGGGCAGGGACACTTCCAGTAGAAGGAGTGTGGGTTGGTTGCTGTGTAGAGGTGAATAAATCTTCACTGGGGCTACCTTGAGTGGTGGCTGCTCGGGCAAGTCGTGGATGTGGACATGGCACAAAGTCACCCCTGCTCTGTGTGTGCACAGCCAAGCGTCACTCAGACACCAGCAAGAGGCAACACAGACATGAGGTGTCTCTGCATTTTCACCTGGACACGACCAGCGCAGACCCTTCCTCTCTTTCCAAGCCAAAATGGATGATCCCACATGCACCCAGATGGCCTTGTGGTGACACCAGGGAAGAGTGTGGGCTGCAGAGGGTGAGCCTCGTGTAACTGCTTCTGTAAAGGTGCCACAAGGCAAGGGATGGGACAGACACCTCCATCACACAATTTTCTGCTGCTGAACATGGATTGGAGGGCTTCTCTCTGCTCTCAGAGTAGCCAAAGTCCTGCAGTGCTCAGCAGGAGTTTGGTCGTGATGCTCAATTTGGTACAGTCCTGTAAGTGGCAAACGAAAGCCAAGCATTTAGATTTTCATTTCCTTCACTTCTGATTTTCACCACGAAGAGAACACCACTGAATATTAGGAAGATTTTCTTCACAGAAAGCGTGGTCAGACCTTGGAAGGAGGTGCCCAGGGGGGTTTGGAGTCCCCCTTCCTGGAGGTGTCCAAGGAACACATGGACGTGGCACTCAGAGCTCTGGGCTGGGTTACAAGGGTGGGGATCAGTCACAGGATGGACTCGATGGTCTTGGAGGTCTTTTCCAACCTGAATGATCCTGTGATTCTGTGATTCAGAGCAGAGACTCTGCAACAACCTTGCTGACCACTGGCAGGGCCAGGGCCTCCCCAGTGCAGGTCTGTGTGTCCAGAAGAGGAAGCAGAGCTAACCAGTCCCACCAGCTCATGAAACTTTCCTTCGATCTCACACTTTTATACACCGCTGGCTTCACTGCAGAACTGACACCATCAAAAATAAGATCAAAGCCTGTTCCTTGTGCACTAGAGGCATCTGTGATGTCAGCAAATACCCAGAGTCACCAAACTGAGCTCTGTGGAATTTCTGTGGTTTGAAAGTGGTGTAACTGTGACTAAAACCTTGTCCTTACATTAATTCATATTTCACAGGCCTTTTTTTGGGTGTTTCGCTTTGTGAGTCTGCTGGGGAAATTCCAGCTGCACGTTCTAGATTCATGATCTCTGATTTTGTCATCTATTCATTCTCTTGTCCTCGTGGCTACTCAGTCAAAGAAAAGGAGAAGCACTGTGGCTGTCCCTCAGGCTGGTGTAAATCGGTACAGTGAGTCAGCCCTGTCTTCACTCAGCTGTGCCAGCTTCTAATTTCATGAAATTGGGGGTTTCTCCATGGAGAATGGCACTGCAATGAGCTGGGAATATGCAGCACAAGCGTAGTGTAGAACTCCAGCTCACGAAAGCAGACTAGAGAGGGACTGCCTGGAGGGGGTGGGTGGACAGGGATGGTGCTGGTCCATGATTTACAGTGGACAGTGAAGTTTGTGACCAGCACCACTAGCAGGGGAACTGTGTGGTTCCGTATCTGGCCCCCAACCATCAGCCCAGACTTGTAGAAGGTGCAGGAGGCTCAGGGATGCTTGCTGAACTCAGGGGAATTTCTCAGGTCAGAGTTCAACCCTCCTCAATTGTGTTTCCATGAAATCTGTCTCTGAAAATGCCCCATGAGAGCTCAAAGAAAACTGGAATTGGGTGCAGCATGAAATGAGCACTTCCGAGGGGATGTGGCCAGTAGTGGTACAGAGGCACCTTGAAAGAGAGTGGATTCAGCTCCAGAAAACAAAGTTAGGCTGAAATGATCAAAACCCCTCAAGGACTTAGGAACTTCTTCCTTATTTAATCACACACTTCTGAATTGGCTTTTTGCTCAGCACGGGAGGCTCTCTGTGTCCCGGTGAGCGCTGAGTGCCGTCGGTGGCACTGCGCTTTGGGGTCTGTTCCCAGGCACAGTCAGGCCATGAGCAGATGTCCTTGGCCAGCTAAGCCAGCCATGCACAGACACCACTGCTCTGTGCTGGTCCCAGCTCTGCAGTGCTCCAGGTTCACTCCAAAACCAACAGAAATAAACACCTGTGACTGTCACCTACTTGGCAGAACACCCAGGGTCTCAAAGCTATGTGTGCCATTATCTCCAAACTCACCTCCCAGCTGGGGAAGCCAGGGCATGAAATGGTTGAGGGCCTTCCATTGCTAGAAGCTAGGCCAGGAGCCCTCATCTGAGGTGCATCCCACCAGGCATACACCCCAAAGCAGGCTGTGTCCTCCCTTGAGAACATGGGGCTCACTGCTGATCCCACGTGTGCTCCTCAGCTGCAGAGGATTCAGGAAGGGAGGAGGTTCAGCAAGGCCAGATGAGATGCCTGTGCAGCTCTCTAAGGCAGTTTGAAAACATGAGAAGTGTTTAGTGTTTGTTTTGTGTTTATTTTGGAGATCCTGAGGACAGTGGGAGGTCAGCACAGGTACATTACATCCATCAGTACCTTGTGAGGGAGGATGGTCTGATATTATCACAGAGGGTTAAGGTAGAAAAGCCAAGCAGGCGAAAGACAGGCGGTGACAGATCCAAGGCTGTCTGTGCAATGTAATTCCTTTCCCCCGGTGTGTTTCCATTCTGATATGGTCTTTAACTGCATGATTAAAAATATTGATACTCTTCTTGGACAAGATAAAAATCTGTAGTGTGGAGGTATTGAATAACTGAAGACACAAATCCTCATCTTTGGTAGACAAGCGAGGCAGATGCTGTGAGCGTTTTCTTTAGCTGAATGCAGGCTCCAGCTTTCCAGGACGGGAGGCAAAACACAATCCCTCATGACAAGATGGTGATATTTCAGCAGAGAGAGGCGTTAGGGGCCATGGCAGACAGGCAGTGCTGATGATTTGTTGGGAGGATGTTGTGTGCAGTACTCAAACCCTTCATGGGCACACAAATGGAAACTCTACGCTGCTGCAAACCAGCAGAGCTGAGGTGGGTGTCAAAAAAAGTGGGGATGGGCACCATCCCCATGTCTGTGAGGGCAGATTTTGAGCCACTGAATCAGTGGATTAAAGGACTACAGAAATAATTTATAATTCTGCAAAGACCTCCCAGGGACAGAGATTCTAAGGAGTGAAGTTGCTGCAGAAGGAAGATGAGTGGTACAGTGATTCTGTTATCAAAGTGTTTCCAAGAATTTAATCCTCACAGGACACAAGAGGTGGGGGAAGAATTTGGGCCAGTTACAGCCGAAGGAGCCAAAGAAAGCATGTTTGGGCGAGAGGGGTGATTAACCATTGGAACAAACTTCCTGGGATGATGACAGATTTCTTTATCTCTTGGGGTTTTCTTATCAATGAGAGCTCTTCTCTGGAAAGGAGACTTGAGCCAAAGACAAATTTCTGGGGCCATTATCACCGTAAGTGGATGCAATCCTTTGGCCTGTGTGAGGGAGGAGGTCAGCTCTGCCTCCTGAGTGTGAACTCGTGAATCATCCAGTGCTTTTGTTGTCTGAAGGGCCCCCGCCTGGCTCCCACCCGCAGCACTGGGGTTTAATCAGCTGCGTGCTGAGCTCAGCAGAGCCGTGCTGCAGCACATCCCGCTGCAGTGCAGTCCTGACAGGGGGCAGCTGAGCGCTCCAGACCTTTACCCTCTTCCACCCAGGGGTGGTGTTTGCTCCAAATGACCTTACACTGACCCACTTCTAGACTGCTAGCTCTGTTCTAGATACATTAGCTCTGTTCTGATCAGTGACCACATCCAGCCTCTGTCCATCCTTCATTCCTACAATCCCAATGTCCACCCTAATTTGTAGCCTCTCCTTGACCTCGTTTCCTCCATAACACCTGCTAGTAATTCAGCACGAGACCACACAGGCAAGGGAGCTTGCGCTCACAGCTCCATCCGGAAAGGGCCCATGTGCTGCACATCCAGCACTGGCGTCCTCTGGGACCATTCCAGCTCTTTGTGGGTGGGTCTGGTCCAGAGACAGGTTCATGCCTGTTCCCTCCTGGCTGTCACCTCTTCCTTGTGGTTTCTGTCTTTTGAAATGGGTGTAGCAATCTTTGGTGACCAGGGACAGGACCAGGGAACGGCCGGAGCTGGGCCAGGGCAGGCTCAGGCTGGAGATCAGGGAAAGGTTCTTTCCCCAGAGGGTGCTGGGCACTGCCCAGGCTCCCCAGGGAATGGGCACGGCCCCGAGGCTGCTAGAGCTCCAGAAGCGTTTGGGCAGCGCTGCCAGGGATGCCCAGGGTGGGGTTGTTGGGGGGTCGGGGCAGGGACAGGGGCTGGACTGGATGGGCCTTGTGGGTCCCATTCAGATCAGGGTGTTCTATGAGTCTGTGATCTTTTCACCATGGCACTGCAGTCACTGCCTCCTTTGGTGATTCCCAACCTGCACAAAATCACAGAACCACAGGACATTCTGAGTTAAAAGGGACCTTCCAACCCTCTCCTGCATCAGAACTTTTCTGCTGTTGAGTAGAAAGGCCAATATTGAGGGTGCCATGGGGAAATGCTGTAGCAGCTTAATTCTTCCTTGGGCACTGGGATCCTCAAGTTTATGAAAAGCTGAAAAAACACTCCCAAGAGGGAAAGCAGCCACTGCAGCCCTTTGCCTTATTGCTTATCCCTGCGCTCAGCCAGGAGCGTTGGCCCCTGGCTGCAATAGCTCTGCAAACAGAACTCTGACTCTATAAGGTGAAAGGCAGCACAGGAACTGGACTTGACTGGTGATATTGTCCCTGGCCAGGCCCCAAACAACTCAGAATTACTTTTCATCGTGAGGTGGAGGAAGGGGGTCCTCACAGTCAGCTGCTGACACAGTTTTGTGTTTTCTTCAGCAGAGCAGCACAAGGCTGAGAGCAGCTCCACGTGCCGTGTGGGGGGAAAAGGGTTATTGAAATAACAAACACCATTCAAGGACAGCTGTGATTAGCTGGATTTTACGGACAGTTAGGACAAAAGCCGAACTTTATTACTTCTGGCTTTTTCAGCTGCCTCTGGTCTATTCAAACTTCATGACAAAATTAGGTTGAACACTGGACTTGTCTAAATTGTGAAACTGAAGTCAACAGAGAGCAGGGAAGAGAGACCAACAACACTTTTATCTACATTGATTAGATGATAAAAAATGTGATTTTCCTTTAAAGGTTCTGTTGATTTAAGTGTCTGAAATTCACTGATGTGCAATAGAGTTTTTAATAGTACACATGTTCCTGGTAAATCTTCATAATCAATTTCCTTTATGCTCTTCTCTTGCATTTCCCATCATAATCATCTTTCCCCAGCTCTCCTCAGCCAGTAATTCTGAATTTCAGGCTTGTTTTCAGCCTGCTGACCTTCCCCCGCCCCCAATATGAAACCTATGAATAATCATTGAAAGCGTGTCATAAATAATTGCTTGTGAACTGCAGCCAGTAATTAAATATTAGGATTCTGCTGCTGTTGCTGGGTGAACTCTTGTTTTACAAGGGTAAAAGAAGCCTTCAAGCAAGTTACCAGACCTTTGTATGGCTCAAGTTGTCTTGGATTACGAGATCATTTCTTACAGCAAAATTCCTGTTTGGTTATTTAAGCCGAGACTGAAAACAGATTTCCATGACAGAAACAGTGAGGGCATAAGGAGAAAGTTCAGCACAAAGGTTCAAACCTTGCTTAATAACTTATTATTATTTAATTTCCTTCCATCCCCTGGGATCTCTAGGATGGAAGAAACACGTAATTGCCGTAACTGCAGGTCTGGTTCAGGTGAAGACACCGTGGCTCGAGGGTGCTGCTCCTTCCCTGGTGTTTGGGAAGTGCTGCTTTCAGGGCTGCTGTGTCTATGGCAGGAGGCGCTGCTGGCTCTGTGCTGCTGTGGTGAGCGGGGAAAGCCTGTCCCACCCTCAGCAAACTCTCCATCTAATGGGCTCCAGGTCCTTTATTTAATCCCTGGCACAGGTCAGGGCTCTTCTCTGAACAATGAAGTTCATGGTCTCTGCTGTGGTCACATTTGACACCTGGGACTTGCATTTTCACAATCACCTCTCTCTGTTTCACTGCTCCTTCAGCACTTGTTCCTATGGGACCAGGACTGAGCTCCAAGAGCTTTATCCCTTCAATTTCACATGTCAAGCTGCAGCTGAGTTGCTGCCCTGCCTAAAGCTCTGCTCAGTTGCTGCTCCCAGAAATGTGCAGGATTCCCATGGGACTGTGTCACATCTCCTGTCTCAGGTACCCTGGAGCATCCCAAGTCACGCTAAACACCCACAGGTGGGAAACTGGCTCCTCTAGTGATACAGAAACACAGATATTCATCTCAGGGGAGATAAACTAAATGATGGCAATTGTCAGAGAATCATAGAATGGTTTGGGTTGGAAGGGACCTTCAAGCTCATCTTGTTCCACCCCCTGCCATGGCCAGGGACACCTTCCTCTAGACCAGGTTGCTCCAAGCTAGCCTTGACTCTTTTCCTCTGTACCACCCTTATATGACAAGTAATTAAATATTTGCTTTATACTGTATACTTTTATTTTTTAACACACTGCCTTTGTTGTTCATTATCTGCCCATTCCTGCCCAGTGCCTCAACTCAGCAGCTCTAGGGGAAATCCATTTATCATCCTGGTTTTGGAACCACCCCAAGACATGACCCATTCGTCTTTTCTCTTTCTCATCATGTTTCCACAGTTTTTCCTTATTCTGTGGCCTCCACATTGGTTTTATGGTTTTTATGACTCACAGTTACTCGGCTGAAATATCTCTTTTGCTCTCCCTTTTATGAGATGTGTTAGAAAAGACTCACCAAGGCTGTGTAGATCTCGCAGTGCAGCCTCTCCCTGCTCAGCACAGCACTCTAAATATTGCACGAGGTACAGACACGAGGCTTGCACTGCTTCCAAAGGTACAATTCCCACCCAAGTTTGTTGATTAAAATAGTATCTCTGGGTCTGACTGTCAGCCAGCTGATGTTCTGGGCAAGGTAGATCCATGTAGTGAGGGTCACTCCTGTGTGTGGTGTTGTATTAATGCACGGGCTGGAGTTATGTGGCTGTGCTGATACAGACTGTGCCCTCGTGCTGGTGTGGGATGGGAGGATGGGTTTCATCTCCTTCTGGGTTACTCATGGCATGTCTCAGCTCGTGAACCCTTGCATTTACAACCTCAGTGTCTCTTCAGTGTGGAGTCTTGTTTATCCCAATGTAAGATCTCATGGTTTTGTGGTTTTGCTGTTCCGACACATCCTGCCCTTTCCTTCCACGCCCTCCCACCCTCTGTTTGTAGCCTGTCTCCCCCACGAGCCCCACAGGCTGTGGGAGTGACCCTGGGTCAGTGAGGCTCCCCGGGCACTGAGAGCACAGAAGTGATTCCAGAGAGTAACTGCAAGTACTTAATTTAGGTTCCTCTTTGTATTTCCTAACTCTTAATCAGCTCTATGTTGGTTATCTCTCCGCAGTGATGCTATAATATATATTATCTACCTACAGTTACATGTTATCTACCTACAGTTACATTTGCATACATATATATGTGTAACTGCATATGTACGGCTATATGCCCAAATTCCAGTTGTCTTGTGTCACCACTCACGTCTCACTGCCTTTTCCCTTCCTCAGCTAAAATCTGCTCTGGTTTTTCCAACTTGGCTTCCTCCTCTAATTTCAGTGTATGCCTTATTCGTCCTCACTTGTGATTTGGGCTTACAAACTCCAGCCTTCATGTCTAATATTTAGTGTCAGAAGCAAAAAAAAAGGTCAGTGAGAGATGAAGGGATGATGGATAGATGCAGTGACCTGTGCTGGTACTGACATGTACACAATTTTGTCTTCGAACCCAAGGTTGCCTGGAAAAGTGTCACTGCAGGACATACACTGGAGCCCTGTGGCTTCGTAACGTCAGGAAAAGAATCTCTGTTCTCCGATTTCAATCATCATTAATCTTCATAAATCTTCAGGAGGGTTTAGCTTTTGTTTGAATGAATTTTGCAACTTCCAGAGAAAACAGAGGCGGGGGAGTATAATTGAGTGCTTGTTTAGTGCCAAATTCATCTTAAAGCAGGGAATGCAAATCGCATAGCAAGTGTTGAATTATATATGATTAAAACTGCTTCAGTCCTTGCAAAGAAAAATAAAAAACGGCCTTTTTATACACCGGTTAATCACGTACAAAAAGAAGTGGATGGAACAAAAATGAACTTAATCACAGAAAAAGGGGTCACAGTTCCCGCTTGACATATGGCTGGGATCCCCGTCATAACCATGCAGTGCAGAGCACACTGGCATTTAAGTGCTTCAAAGAGGTGCATTAAGAAGAGAGTTCATTGATAAATGACCCTTTAAAAATGGGTGAGATTCTGTTCTTAGCAACGAATACTCAAGGTCTGCACAGCTGTCTTGGCCCATCTTGGCTGCTCTCGTGTTTTGCAGGCAGAGCTGGAAGCTTTTCCAGTGCTTAGCAATTCGTAATGATGTGCAGGACAGATAAGAGTGTTGGAAACGCTGAAGGCAGGATCCAAATACTGTCCATTTTTGCTAACAATTGTTAGTCTGGCAGCAGCTCAAACTCAACACCCGTGGACTTTTCCGATCCAGCAAGTGCCAGAGATCAAACGAGGAAAACGTAATTTTCTCCTCACTTCTCTACAGCAAGAACAGGGACCTAAAAATGACTCCTGGACCCTGCTGAACCAACAGCATCACACTTTTTTAGGGCTGTTCAATGCAGTGGGCATCACAACTCCCCCGGAGAGCTCGATGAACTCCGTGTTCCGAGAACTCCGTCTTTGAAGGCATTGCCCTTATTTTGTTACTGGCAGAGTGGACAAGGTGCTGCGTGCTCTGCCTTCTGAGCTGCTCTGGACACAAAAGAGGGTGCAGAGTGAGCAAATGGGCTCAGCTTGCCCTGGAACAGCGGTTCCCTCAGATCTCTGGCAAGGGTGGCAAAGGAGGACACAGACCTCCAGTGGGTGTTGTATGTGCTTTAAAAATCCTGCCACCTTTCTGCAGTTTGGTGGAAGTGTCAGCATTTGGTGGGAGCCAATGGATAAAAACAGCGTTAGGAGCTGTGTTAGAGCCTGGTGAGGCAGGAAAGAGCTACCCAGGGAGTGCTGGTCAGGGACACCTTCCACTGTCCCGGTCCAACCTGGCCCTGAAGAGGGAGATGCCTTGTTCTGGGAGAGCCACACTTCACACGGGCTTTATTCCATTTGTGCCTGTCTCCAGTGTGGTTTGTTGGATTTGGAGGTGCCTGTCCTCATTTTACAAGTCCACACCTGCCACAAGGTCTCCCACGGACGGTGTCACGGGCCAGGGAACGGGAAGGGACAGCGTGTACAACACCAGCGGCGAAGGGAGGATGCAAGAGTTGTTTCTGACGGGTGCTTTGTAAATAATTCCACTGCTGGGGATTAAACAGACCCTCCATGATGTGCTCCACTTTTTAACTTCCCATATAACATTTTTCTTAATCTCGAACTAAATCTCCCTTGCTGCACATTTACTCAGAATTACTTCTCATCTAATGTCCCACGACAGTGGAGGGATATTTATCACTGTCCACATCTAAAATGTCTTGTTTATGTATTTGAGTGCTCTGATCTTGTTTCTTCACAGCCTTCATCCTAAAATACACAAATCCTGTTCTTTCATCCTCACCTCAGCCTGCAAATCATTTATAATTTTAATAAAACTCCACTGGGATCTTGTCATCTTCCTTAACATGTGTTGTCCCATCAAAAGATGATCCAAACTCCAGCTAAAGCCTTACTGGAGCTGAGAAGTGCAGAATAATTGCTTCCTGTGATAAACACATACCACTTAAGTCCCAGACCACATGTTTTCTGGTTTTCATCCTGTTTCTTTTCCCTGTTCAGCCTGTGACCACCTCTCACCCCATGGTCATATCTCCCTTGTTTCATTTTCCTAGGTTTGCTTTTCCCTCCTGTCTTTTCACACTCACATCCCCCAGTGCCTCTTTTGCTTCTGGTCAGTCTCATCCTCCTGATTTCATACACTGCCTTAAACAGACCAAGATAATTTTGAATTCCAGCCTTGTCTTGCCCATTGCTTGTGACCCCCTCCTCATCTTCTGTCAGCCACAAATTACAGAAATCTATTCTCTATTCCATCACTGGAGTCATTATGGGACTATTGAACAGTGCCAGACTCAGGACAGACTCTCAAACACCTTCTTAGCCTGAAAATGTGCCTTTTCTTCTTTTGGAGCTCTGTATTCATGGGCACCCACTTGGCTGTGACTGCTCAGAGGCCACTCATTCTTGTGGCACCTCATATGGACCTGTGCCAAATAGCTTGGAGAGGTCAAATCACACATCACCCCCTACTTTCCTGGACAGTCTTACCCATGAGATTGATCTTTGAGTCATCTGGTTCCTTTGCCTGCTTCTTTAAAGAGGGCGTTTCTTTGTCCACTCCTTTGGGATCTCATTCCTCATAAGAGTTGGAAAGATAAAGATGTTATTTTTCTACCATTTCTTGTAGCTGATATACACAGACTCTCTGACAGTTTCCAGCAACCCCTGGGAGAATGTATTTCTGTGTAAGCAATTCTGTGACACGAGGAGAAATGGATTTTAAAGCAGAATTTGGAGGGGAAATCTCTTATTCTATGGAGAGTGTGGTAGGACGTGACAGAAGCAGCCTGGGTGTCATTCTGAAGGTCTCGCCCAAAAGGGTCCACATCCTCAAATTACTTTATCTCCTTGGAACTGGTGCCCATCTCCTCACCCTCCACATGTTCTGACCTGTGCCACAGCACAAGTTCAAGGTCTTGTTCTTGGTTATGTCAGAGAGGGAGAAACCCCTGCCATGAATGCCAGATCCACTTCTATTCCCAGTTTGAGTCAGCACCTGCCCATCAGTGGATCACCAGCACAACTATCCCTCCCCTCACCCTCAGCCTCGCTCCATCACCTCTCTCTTGGTTAACAACTCCTCCATAGGAACTGGCTGCAGCCAGAGACAACAACAGATGGAAAGATCTTTGTGAATGTGAAAAAGAACGTGAACCACTGGATGGTACCTGGAGCAGGAAAGTGACACACTGCAAGGAAATGTAGACTGGGGAAAAAGGAGTGCTGGGATCAAAGGGGGGGTTAACTTAAGCTAAAACTTCAATAAACTGAAAATAAAATATGTCAGCAGTGTGGGTGGGTCACAGTCAAGTGATAGGTGAGGTTTAACTTATGAGTGGGGTCATTAAAAAAGAGGAATCTGATTGAAAAGAAAAAAAGAAAAGAAAAGAAAAAAAAGAAAAGAGTGTTGAGATGTCTTTAATGGCACTGGTGAGCAAGGCATAGAAATCTGTGCTGTCAGATCCTAAACCCTCAGTGCTTCAGCCTCCAGAAATGCTCCTCTGTTCATGAAGCAGAAGTTAAGGGAAGGGTTTGGACTATCTGCAAGCACTGAAAATAATTTTTTAAAATAGAAGTCACTGCAATATGCCTGCCCCCAGGAGCAGCAGGACAGAAGGGCAAGTCCCTCAGACTGAGATTAGATCCCGAACACTCAATAGGAATATTCAGAGAAAATATTTTCCCTTGTGTACCAAGGGAGATATTTTGAAGACAGTGGCTGGAGATGTGGGGTTTTTTTTCATCCTGTGATCTGCCCCTCATGGGTCTTTGCAAATTGCCCTGACCAAGAAGACTTTGCAAGTCTGCATTTCCAATGCCCCTGGTGGGACATGTTCCTTATAAAAATTTCCCTCTGTTTTTTAACTTGCTCCTAAGGTTTTTGACAGGAAAGTGCAAGAATTATTCTAAGGAAATAAGGACATTGCAATCCACGTAGACTGGGGGGTGGGGGAGAGGGAAGCAAAAGGGTCAAAAAATGGGGCATGGCAAGAGAAATCTAATCTAAAATCAGAAATGTGGGATATTTGGGAGAAAGTGTAAGTGAATTGACGTGTACACAGACTCTGGCCAAAGCCATGTGATTACAGAAATGCTGCTTTGACAGCTAAGAAAGATTTGCAGGGTTTGGCTCCTGGAATGAAATGAGATGACTGTTCTTTCTGGGATGTTATGCAGAAGGTTTCCAAGTGAAACAGGAGTGCCAGCATGGACAGGGAGTTTTGCCAGCCAGACAGAGGAAAGCAAGCACCTGAGTTTGGGCAAGCTGTGCCAGACAATCAGAGAACAGTCTGGGTTTTGAAGAGGCCTTAAAAGGCCATCTGTGCAGCCCCCTGCAGTGGGCAGGGCTATCTTCCACTAGATCCCACTGCTCAGAGCCCCGTCCAGCCTGATCTTGAATATTTCACCCGAAGATCAACCGCCTGGCCACTAAATCCCTCTGTGAATGGCTCAGGACAGTGTGACAGAGCTCCTGTGCACTTTGGTGGAATTGTTTTCTCAAACACTCTGCAAAAAGCAGCTTCATGAATAGAGGGATGCCTTTGCTGCAGGAGACATTAAAGAAAAATATTCAGGTAGGACAAATGGATCTCAACAAAAAATTGACCCCAGTTTCAGTGTTCTTAAGGAAATAGCTCATTCACCTGTGAGAAGACAGGAGGGTGTTAGGCTTATTTTTCCAGCTGCATCCATGGAGTTTGAGTAGTGTAAACCAGGAAGACAAGAGCTGGGAGGAGGCACTGTCCTGGGAGTATTTGAGGCACCCAGAACAGCACAGGCCATGCCAATCTGGTGGAAGAGATTTCTCTCATCTCGAACGTCGTCAGGAATAAACCTCTGGAAGCCAGGGCAAAAGAGAAGCCACTGCAGAAAGCCATTAACGGTGTCACTGGAAGGAGGCTTGGGAGCTGCTTATCAACCCAGATCAGAGCTTTCTGTAATTGACAGCACAGTGTACAGATGCAAGAATTAGCAGTGTCAGTGCTACAGCCCTGAGGGATTCTACAGAATCTGTGAGATCATCAAAAATCTGTTGCAGTGGCCACAAATGGACACAGGGATGGAGGAAATGGATGTGTGTGAAATGTGTCAAGAGTTTCTGCCTTGGAGACAAAAACCAGTGATGTTGGGTCAGATGTGGTGGACCTGTGTCATTATCCATGGTGCTCTGAGACTGCATTATTAGAGACTTGTATTAAGTTACTCTGTAGGACACAATAAACCTTTATGTGGCACATATGGGCTTCCAGAAGTGGTCATTTTTTACATCAGTGCACAGTTAATTAATAGGACTTTGCAAGATTTTGAGGAGTTGGTGAGTGCCGGAACCCTTCAGTCAAATGATTTGAAGCAAAGTGGAGCTAAGGGAGTTAAAAAAATCTCAGATATTTAATTTCACATGTGTATAAAACCATTACAGGCACTGAGAAAGATACGGATCTCACTCTGCTGGACTTAAGCAGACTGCCTTTAAGGCATTGGGTGTTGTTAGCTGAAAATTTGCTCAGAAAGATGAGAATTAGACTGCCTTGCTTATCCAAATCTGGGCTGGGAAGCTGAGCTGATCTTGATGCACAGATAGAGAAATAAAAGTACATGTACAAAATCAAATGATGTTTGAGGAGCTCAGTTACTTCCGACTCTGTGGCTGATGACCCCTGAATGCTGCTTTAGTGGCAGATGAGCATAAACAGCAACACGAGAAGAATTTTTGCTTGTAAAAGGAGAAGATGTAAAGGGTTTAATGACGAGGCTGGTCTAGGAAACAGACCAAGAGAATGTGTCAGCAGCATGTGTTCCAGTATCCAGTCACAACATCGGCCAATGAAACTTTTCTTTTAAAGATGAATCATGCTCTGGGTGTGGACGGTTGAGGAACCCCACACACCACTGTGCTGAGCTCTTTGGGGATCTCAGTGACTGCAATTAAAGGATATTCAGTTATCATTGCTCTGCCCTGAGCAGTGCAGCCATTTAGAGCAGCAGGGACACACTGTGCCAGGAGCTGCAGCACACAGCACTTTCTTTCCTCTAAAGACTGGAAAATCAGCCCCATGGCAATTACTGCTCAGGAACTTGAACATATAACCCCAGTGGGGGGAGACTGTTGTGAGTGTCCAGCATGTTGCTGATAGCACGAATACTGCTTTGCTTAAATTATTCCTTAGTTCTCCCAATTTCCCCATATACAGACCTCCCTTTGTCATATACAGACCTCCCTTTGTCTTTGCATGCCTCTGCACATGACCAAACCCCTTTTCCTCTGCTTCTGGCATCTGCAGAATGCTCCTTACCTTAGACTTACACCCTTCTGCTTGTTCCTTACCTTAGATTTATTTCTAGGACTTGGAATTCTGATTTCCTTTGTGTGTGACAAATCAAGCTGATGTGGCACTTGACAGCATGGGTCAGTGGTGGCCTTGGCAGTGCAGGGGGAATGGTTGAACTTGGTGATCTTAAAGGGCTTCTCCAACCTAAATGGTTCTGTGATTCTCCGTGCAGGTCAAATATTAGACTTGGAGCCACAGAAAGACAAGGGAACAAACCTCTTGCTCACCATCATCTTTCAGGTGAATAGGGACATGTCTGAGCCCTGCCCAGCACATGGGGACATCTCTGGATGAGGGGCATGACAGGTCAGAGACAGGAAAGAAGATCACAGGAGTGAACAGACCCAGACAGAGTTAGACCAAAAAAGGAGCTGTCCTGGTTCTGAGATTGTTTTGCTCTGCCTCAGCAGAGAATTTTTATGTCTTTACCATCGGCCAGGACATTTTAAAGTCAAATTTTGGTGGAACATACACTCTTATGTATGTACTTCTCTGTATGTATCTACTCTAAGTACTTAAAGATCACCTCCGGCCCTTGAGACCTCAGTTGTCCTTAACTGCTCTCTGCTAGATGTGGTCTCATCTTGACATACGAGGAGCTGATCTCTGGAGACCACCAGTTATCCCACAGGATGGGATGCTTGTTTTTTTAGGCACCAGTGTTAAGATCCTGGTGATCACAAACCCCATTCACCCTGTCGGGTATAACTGCCCAGCTTTGGGAGTGGGAGAAAAACCTCTGTTCCAGCAGAAATCAGGGACTGAAGCTTCCCAGCACACCAATATCACAGTGTCCCCAAATTTCGGCAAGGAATGATCATGACATGGATCATTTTCTCTGCCAAAACTTGTAGCTAGTTGTGTGATCCGTGTTTCGGATACCCAGTATTTCAGAATCACTTGTACCCACTTTGGGACTTCATGGATCCTCAAAAGTTCTAAGCCTTCTTCCTGGTCTGATGGATTAAACTTATTTAGAATAGATACACAGCTATTTGCAACCAGGCCATGCTCTGCGTGTGATGGTCTGATTTTCATCCTCCTTTCGTAAGAATACTGTTTATAGCTGATTTGGTGGTTAGTCTGGCTGAGTCAGTCCAGCAGGATGGGGCATTCCAGAGGCATCTTTAGAAAACAAAGGCTGAAGCCTTGTCAAAAAGGATGTGTTCATGTAGGAGAGTAATGGTATCTAGGGAGACTTCACCCCAAGTCATCATGAGGGTTTTCATTATGAATTCCGTTCTCCTTAAGGGTAATGGAGACATGATACAACTTGTCATGGTATCTGGGTGTCATGTATAAATCTGTGATAAACAGCAAGACAGTTCAGAGGAAAGTTTTCTTCTGGGTTTGAGTCCATACAGCCAGTAGGTTATCTTCTACATGGATCAGCCATTAGAGGAGAGGGAAATAGTCGGTGAATGTTACCGTGTTTTTTGTATCTCCTCAGTACCTGTAAAATCCCATGTGGGGGCTCCCATCAAATACAGACAAAAGATTGCTCACAACATGGAAGGAGGGGGAGAAAGGTCAGAACTGGAGGTATAAAGAGTCAGGCAGCACATTTTTAATGCCTGCTCAAGACCCGCAGCACATTATTGGCCTGAACTTTCCAGTATCGCTTTAATACCCTCAGACTTTACATTCCTGAGATGTTCTCAGCAAATTCCACCACCCCAGTGCTGGCTGGGAAGGATCACTAGGAAAAGACCAGTTTGCAGTGTGGGATTTCATTATGTGTGTGTTATGTTTGTAAAACCGTGGAAGTCCACAGAGGACTGTCAGCAATGAGTGGTGGTGTCCTCTTCAGGTGAGCTGCTCTGAGCTAACACTGGGGCAGCCCTCCCAGGGGCCACGGTGTTGGAGCATGGAATGTGCACTAAGATCAGGGCAAGAGAGGTGGAAGGGAAGGGAGCTTTCCCTTGCATGGAGAACGGCACCCCAAAGGAGGTTTCTGGGCACTACAAAATCCAGGTGACAGCTCTAAGTCCTGGACAAGGCGTGTGGGATCTCGTGGGAAGGCTGTTCTCAAGCAGGTTGGGGGAAGCAGCGTAGGTACAGCAGAGGTTTTCGCTGGGGCTGCTGTGCAGGTGTTTCAGCAGCAAGTGGGACATGACATTTGAGCTGTGTACGAGAGTTTGTTCCTTGTGTGTTCCTGAGCATTTGGCTATAAAATCATGACATGAAAACACAGTTTAAACAAGGTTTAGCAGGGGCCACCTGCATTAACCACCTGGGCCCATTCATGCATAACTATTGGTTTATGGATATTTGGGAAATACTAGGAATATTTCTTCAAGGCTCCCTTTCCCATCATTTTTCACTCCAGGACGACTGTTTGTAATAACTTGTTTCTGACAGCTCTGGGGAAGTTCGAATGTTCTGCATATCAGACAGTTGCCTATTAGCAAGTACCAGCATTTAGTTTGGAGTTTGATTTAATCTGACCCGGGCTGTGGGGATTGTCCTGTGGTGGCCATTCCTACCAGGTGAACACAGAAGGGTGGCCTGGTGCCCAGTCCGTGTTTCTGCCGGCGTCTCTCACACCAGCACAGGATGCAAGTGCTCCTTGCACTGTCCTCTCCCAGCCATTTGCACGGCCTGTGTATGGGCTGGAAAACCAGCTCTGGCACAAAGGCCAGGCTGGGCAAGGCTTGGAACAACCTGATCTAGTGGAAGGAACTGGAGGGGCTTTAAGGTCCCTTCCAACCCAAATCTTCTATGTTTCTGTAAAGACAACCATCCACCTTTGCAGGCAAAACAAGGCTACCCTGAAAGGGTAATAAACCACTCCTGTTGCTTTCTTTGAGGTTTCAGGTGGTTATTCTCCTGTTAGCTGCAAATATTGTAAAAGCAAACACCAAATGTTTTGGAGTCAACAGCTTGTCATGGAAATAAAGTGTTCATCGCTCCATAGAACTGTGTGTGAATCACAGAATCATGGAGTCGCTGAGGTTGGAAAAGACCTTGAAGACCATCAAGTCCATCCTGTGACCGATCCCCACCTTGTCACCCAGACCGGAGCACTGAGTGCCACATCCGAGCATTCCTTGGACACCTCCAGAGAGGGGGACTCCACCACTTCCCTGGCCATCCCCTTCCAAGGCCTGACCACTCTTTCCAGGAAGAAATTCCTCCTGCTGTCCACCCTGAGCCTCCCCTGGCCCAGCCTGAGGCCGTTCCCTCTCCTCCTGTCCCTGTTCCCTGGGAGCAGAGCCCGACCCCCCCCGGCTGCCCCCTCCTGTCAGGGACTTGTGCAGAGCCACAAGGTCCCCCCTGAGCCTCCTTTTCTCCAGGCTGAGCCCCTTTCCCAGCTCCCTCAGCCACTCTTCCTAGGACTTACTGTCTACACCCTTCCCCAGCTTCATTGCCCTTCTCTGGATATTCTCCAGCCCCTCAAATCAGGAGTGTAAAAAGATTCACGTCTAATTAATTTATAAACTGCAGGGGAGGGGGATATGTCCCAAAGCCCCAGGTGGAACTGGTGTGGTTACTCCTAAAACATCTGAACACCAAGTGTTGGCTGAGTAAGAAAGGGAGAGTGACAGGACTCCATGTTGGTGCTCTCCAGGCATTTTATTCACTGTTTCCAGCCCACACAGAATCACCTTCACACTGCAGCACCCCAGGTACAGCTGCACTTCCTTGAGAAAGGAAATTATCTCCTTGGAGGAGAGTCAGCCCCGCTTGGTCAGCAAAATGTACTTTGAGACACCTGTGTGAGAAGAACTGAGGGTCTGTTAAAATGGGAAGAGACAGGTTTTTCTCTTACTCCTGCACTTCAGGAGGAATTCTGGGTGAATGGCACTGAGATAAGAGTGAGCAGAAACAGATGTGGAGCACAGCTACAAACAGGATGTGAAAATAAACTCATTACTCCATCTGCCCACCGTAAACAGCGTGAAATTAGCAGCGAGTGAGGAATAAAACTCCAGACAAATGGCCTTTTAAAGGGAGCAGAGGGAGCTGGAAGGGATGCTATTAGAAAAGCAGAGGCACGGAAAGCCCAAGCCACACACAGCTTGGTGCCTATCCCAATTCCCTGGTCAGTCAAGGAGGAGGAAAATCTTGCGGCACAAAGCCTGCAAGGAGCTATTTTTGAAGGCAAAACCAGAAAGGCCACTCCATCTCTGGGAGAGAAGTCCTAATATTGCTCTTGTCTCTGCCTGTTAGGAAGCACCATCAATTTTATAAGTCACGGAGATTTATTTTTTTCCCTAAGAGGTGCTGTCTTAATGTTGCATAAAATTACTCTCTCAGGGGCAGTGTGAGGAGAAAAACGTGGTGTTATGTTGTCTCAGTTGCAAAGACATTGCTAACAATAAAAGCCCCTGAATGATTTGGTTTTTAAGTGACACAATTACAGAGCGGGTCATTCGTGACACTCCAAGTGGCTTCAAGCACCTCTGTCATAAAGTCTGAATGGGGGTGTTTTATGCTGTGGGTTTGGGCTGTAAATATTCACCCCTGGCCTTTGTTCTATGAAGCAAGGCTCAGTTTGAGGATATATTTACTTAAAATTTTGCAGGAAAATTTCTCAAATGGTCAATCTGCTTGATTTATTTAAAGTGAGATCCCAAAGTGTTTTACAGCTTTTACAGGCTGGTTGTGTTTATAACCATCCTGGGGAGTATCTTCTGCAATTCATGTAGCAGAGAAAGGGAAGGAAGGTCATAATTTCTATTTTAACCTACTCTTCTAGCAGCTGACAGGACACTGACAAAGTCATCTCTTCTAGAATACAATGTGCTGGGCTTTACCCTCATTCAGAGGAGATCCTTTGGAGAAAGCCAGAGTAAAATAAGCCAAGTACTTTTCTTTTTTATTCCTGTGGATTCTGCTCAGATATGTTCTCTAGCTCATTTTATGGATCTCAGTGAAATTGCAAATTGCCCAAATGATATTTCAAGGAAACTGGTTTCCTGTGTTCGAAGTTCTTCAGTATATGACAGCCCAAGGCAGAATTTCCTACATGTTGGAAATAATTTCTCTCTCCACATTTGGCAGATCCAAACAAGCCTTGAGTGCTAAATAAACCAGGTCTATGAATAAATCAGGGGCAGGAGAACTCAAATTTGAGATGGTGTGAGATTTGAAATACCTGAAAGCTTGACGTTGGCCATGAGGCACTTTGAAATAGTCTGTAGTTAGATGAAAGGTTTTTCATTTGAGATTCCATTGGGATATTTCAGGAGGAAACCTCCTGGTGGGTTCACCCAAAGTTTGTAATAAACGTAATTGAAGTATCTGAACTCCAGGTGCTATTTTCTACTCTAATCAAGAGCAACAGAGGCAGCTCCTTCTTAGCAAGCACACTGTGACTGCTGAGGGAAGAGAAATGGATATACTGGGCTCGAGTGCTGAACTGAGAGGTGCAGAAATTAAGGAGAGGTAGCAGTTGGAAGGCAGAAAAGGGGACTTTATGAAGAGATCAGTAGAGTCTTGGAGAAAGCAGAGATTTCATGAAGCTGTCAGAGATGGAGATCAGGGACTCATATTTTTCTCAGGAAGCAGGATTTTCTAGTATTGTCCAAGTTGGGTCTCACCAGAAGCAGACACTGGAGGGAGTCAAAAAGCAGACGGTCTTTTCTATCCTTACCCTTCTGGTTCCTGTCTGAAGGGAAGACAAGTTATGTTAGAGACAGAGAGTTCCTTTGGGAAGTATTTGAGAAGTTCTCCTTCAAGGTCATGACAGCAGTTTCTGTTTTTATAGTACAGGAGGATCCAAAATTACTGTACGGGCACTGGAACTGATTCTCCCCTTCCATAAACCAGGTTTGCCTCTTCCTTGCTCTCCCAAGCCATGGTGCAGTCATGCCTGACCTATGTCAAATGCTCCAGAGCATCACACCAGCTGGAAGGGGTGAGATTTGCCTTGTCCTGACCCCGTCATCTCTCTGCCACTTGGATGCCACACAACCATGTCCTGCTGAGCACGGCTGAGCTGCTGGCCCTGCCCTTTGCCAGGAGCAGCGATGCAGCCATGAGCCTTGCAGGAGCACACCCCAGGAGTCAGTCTGGATGTGTCCAGCCTGCTTTAGCGAGGAAGAGCAATAAGTAACACAGGATTGGTCTGCTCCAGGCACTGGGACACAGCACCACCGAGCCCTGATGAACTAATTTATTGGTGTACATGTAGCAGTAACATCTTCCTCCCATGCTTTGGGCTCTCCTCTCCAAATGGGGGACAGAGCATTTTGTGTTGGTAAAGGAACTCTGAAGAGAATTTACAAAAGCTTAGAAGAAGCCAAGACAGAAACAGTGGGAGTCCTGGGGAGATGGTGGCAGTGAACAAGGGCCAACTCCTGGGACGCACGTGGGCTGACTACATGTCAAAACACCCACACAGAGCCATTTATAGCTCCAGGAAGGTGTAGGCACAGTTAAATCATGTTCAAGGAGCAGAGACCAGGGTCTCCATAGCATTGGGCTACTGTTAACTTTGGAGGGCAGAAATGAGATAGAGAGCTGGGGAAGAAAGGGTTTGAAAATATTTTTGTGTTCCAAGAAGGAAAAATCAATCACCAGGAACTGGTCAAGTTTCTGTCACTTATAATCCTGCTACCAGGCTGATCCTGTCATAGAACCATGGAATGGTTTGGGTTGGAAGAGACCTCAAAGGTCATCTGGTTCCACCTATCTGCCATGGGCAGGGACACCTTCCACTATCCCAGGTTGCTCAGAGCTCCATCCAGCCTGGCCCTGAACACTTCCAGGAATGGGGCATCCACAACTTCTCTGGGCAACCTAGAAGAAGAAGACTGTGGAGACACAATCCATTTCCCACCTGGGCTTGCTCCATGACCCTGACAGCACCTCTCCGGTTTCCTTGCAGAAGGTATGGCGGAAGCTGTCGGCTCGAGCAGGGACTGCCTGCAAGCAGGGGAGTCCTGCACCAACGACCCCGTGTGCAGCGCCAAGTTCCGCACGCTCCGGCAGTGCATCGCGGGCAATGGGGCCAACAAACTGGGCCCCGACGCCAAGAGCCAGTGCCGCAGCACCGTGACCGCCCTGCTCTCCAGCCAGCTCTACGGCTGCAAGTGCAAGCGGGGCATGAAAAAGGAGAAGCACTGCTTGAGTGTCTACTGGAGCATCCACCACACGCTGATGGAAGGTCAGTAGAATGGGGCACTCATTTCTGATGATCTTCCTAAAAGGGAGTTGCTCACGGGCCTTTCTACAGAGCTCCCCAGCTCTGAAGTTGCTGCAAAATACCCCTGTATTATCCTGTTCCATCTCAAGATATACTGATAGGGCCCAAGGGAACAGCATGAAGCTCTGTTGGAGGGAGTTAAGTTGGATATCAGGGAAAGGTTCTTCCCCCAGAGGGTGATGGGCACTGCCCAGGCTCCCCAGGGAATGGGCACAGCCCCGAGGCTGCCAGAGCTCCAGGAGCGTTTGGACAGCGCTGCCAGGGATGCCCAGGGTGGGGTTGTTGGGGTGTCCCGTGTAGGGCCAGGAGTTGGACTTGAGGGTCCCTGTGGGCCCCTTCCAACTTAGGAGATTCAATGATCCTATTGATCCCCATGGTATTGACATTTTGGGGAAAGCAGTCCTGAAAACCTGAGATGCCTCCTTCCTTTTTGTTTTTGACCCAACCTCTCTTTTATGACATTCCCAATATACATTGAGATCTTTTGCCGGAGAAATGCACAGCATATTTTGCATCTATGTATGTTAACCAAGACCATGAACACCATAGATTTTATAGAAACACTACATAAAGCACAGGCATTGAGGAAAAACAGCATGAACATCGGAAAAATTACTCTCTTAGAATGTCTCAAATGCACCAGTGTCTTTGGGTTAGTGAAGATTTGAGGCTGGTGACATCAAGTTGGAACTTAAAGTGTTCCCAGAGCCAGTATTCAATAAGTTTGGATTTTGACGTTTTTTAAGAGTCACCATAAAATTGCACCTCAGTGGCTATAACTCTTCCTTGTCAGGCTGGTAAGTATTTTATGCAGCATGAAAATTAAAAAGGGGAATAAAACAGACCCTTCCAGCCATGGGCTGTGAAATAGATTAATAAAACACTGCTGGCTGAAACCTGAAAGAAAAAGTGCAGGGGTGAGACCACAGGCCAAAAGGCCAAGCAAAACAAGGAGGATGGAGACAACAGTGCACAGGCTTGCCAGGATGGAAACTGGTTGGTCAAGTTCCTGGGAGGCTTTCAGGTGCCATGGCTTGCAGGGTACAGAGCATGGTGCTATGAATGGACTGGGGAAATACGAGAGCTCAGCACTCTCCAGTACCTGTTCTTTCCCATAAGTATGTGCCGGATTTGTTCCCATTGAAGCGAAGCCCGGGGAAGAGGTGGCAATCCAGGTTCTCCGTTCATCTCAATGGGCGGCATCACAACTCCTTCCCAGCTGACCTTCATGGCTCAGACTTTGGAAACAGGTCATCTGTGACATGGCTGTGTAGGACAGTGATGTCGTGAGGATTTCCAGCTCTGGGACACAGAGGGTGGGTTTATGTTGGAAGGGACCTGGAAGACCATCCAGTTCCAAGCCCCTGCCATGGGCTGGGACACCTTCCACTAGAAGGAAGAGGAGAGAGAGGCTGGCAAGGAGTGCTGAGAGCAGGCAGGGGCCAGCTGTGGCTCTCCCGATGCAGAATAGGAGTCTGGTGCTGGATGGACTCCCTGCCCAGTGGCTTGGGACTTGCACCCGAGGAATGACTGGGAGAGGGCTGTTCTTGGAGGCTGACAACAACTCTACCCCCCTTCTCCGCTGTCATGTCCTGAGCCCCACACTTTTGCAAACAACCAACGTCATTTGCAGTACAGAGTCACACACCAAACTTCTGATTTCCTTGCCCTAATTTCCCCAGGGAGATGTATTTCGTAGCAGTCACATGTTTCAGAGTCCTTACACATGTTTAATTGACTGAGAAGGGAAGCCAATCCACATGGCCCATGTAGAGCTTTGTTTCTCAGTCACACATACCCAGGAGGCTGCAAAAAGCTTCCTAGAAGCCCTCTTGCAAAAACAATTGTGGAAGTGCCTGCTCAGGGAATTTACAAAGCACACTATTGACTCAGCTTCTCTTGAGCACACCCGTGTCTAACCACCTTCCCATTTAGAGACACAATAACATGATGACAACCCAATAACAATTCTCTGATAAAGTGCTTTATCATCGGGACATAAAATTGCTATGCTGGAAAATACAAACGGGCCCCTCTCCAGTCAGTAACAATGCAAGATATTTCAATGAAGGTGTAAAGCTGCCCTGTAATGCACCTGTGGTAATTGCACAGGGCTGTGGGCACTGGGAGCCATTTCTTCCTGCTCGTAGCCGGAGGTCAGCATATGCCCAGAGCGTGAGGGTGGATAGTCCTTTTATCCCAGCCAGTACATCTGCTGCTGCTGTCCACATCCGTCTAAATGTCTAATAAAAAACCCAGCAGATACTGAGCTGTTTGCTCCAATAATTTCCATGGTATCCATCAGGATGATGGGGCATTACAGACCATTGCACAGATGAAAGGGAAGCACCAGTTGAATAAAATCAGCTTCCCAGAGATTTAAAAATGAAGAGAGGAAGTTTCTGCAGGAGCTGTGGGTCATTAGCTCTATGCCAAGTAAGAAAAGGCTGTTGCCAAGGAGAAAGGGAGAGATGACAATAAATATGGAGTGTGTTGTCCCACACATAACCCTGTGCACAGCCCTGTCTGTGTCCTAAAAAGAGGTGAGGACCTTTGACCCAGGGAGGGACTTAGAGGAAACAGCAATAATGGTGATGGAAGCCATGTGTGTGTAGGGAGCTGGGGGTTTGAACTCTGCCCATGAGCAGGAGCCTGTGCTGCAGCCTGGTGTCCTCTCTGGCAATCCCCGCAGAGTGCCCCAGAGCCTGGGCTACAGAGAGCTGCAACTCAACAGATCCCTGACAGGTTGCCCCACTCCAAAACTGAGATGTATTTTTAAAAGCCAGTGACATTCTATACCCGTCTCCAACGATGTGTCCACACACCTGTTCCCATGACTCTGAGTATCCGTTTACTTGTGGCCTTTACAGCATAGCCCCCTTGGACCCACCAAACAATCCTTCACTGCAGGTGTTGAACCTTGTGCATCTCGGCCGTCCCTCAGGAGCCTCATCTTCCTTCTCATCGATTCTCTCTTCCCCCCAGGCATGAATGTTCTGGAGAGTTCCCCTTATGAGCCGTTCATCAGGGGCTTTGATTACGTCCGGCTGGCATCCATCACCGCAGGTAGGTGGGTGGGGTGATGCTCTTACACCTCCTGGTGTAGGGAGGGAGGGAACTGGCTGTGGGGTCAAGCACTACAGACAGGGAAATCCTTTGTGCTCCCTTGTGAGCACTGCATGGATCAGGTCTAGCAATTATTTTTCCAAGGAGTTGCCTCTGATTTGTGTGCCAAACTGTTACATGTTCTGGGAAAAAACACTTGTGATTTTTGTCTTTTGGATGTTTGATATCAGTGTTACCATGAAGGACTGGAATTTAAAGATGTGGTACAAAGACCCCTTCCAGTGACCCATCCCAGGCAGACTCATTCTCCATAGCAGGTGGATGATCTGTTCCATACAAACACCTCATCAAACAGGAGCTGCTTGGGTGTTGTTAGGTTTGAGAAGGTGCTTCCACGTTAGTCACAGGATCAAACTCTGCAGGAAAAAAGGTCAATAACTCAACCTCTGTGTTGATCCAAGCCACAGCCTTTAACCACCTGCCCTGAGGGCAACCTCAGGACGCAGAGCCATGTTCTGCTCTGCATCATAATCCTGTTGACAACTGAGCAGAGCTGCCTGACACCTTTTAGCTCCTCGAGGGCTCAGCAGTTCAAAGGTTGGTGTGGCCGCCAATAACACGTCCATCACCAGTGGCACAGCTGCCACCACAACCAGCCTATGCACCACAGCCGTGGGGAAGCTTTGCCAAGAGTGGTTTTTTTACCAAACTGCCTACCTGGGAGCAGGTATTGTGCTTCTCCTGTGTCCCTGGCAGATGTGCCCAAACAGCTTTTCCAAATGTGTGCCTTGCTCTGGGGTGACATCCACAGCTGGAGTGCACCCAAGCGAGGAAGGAGCAGCATGTCCCTGCAGCTGGTGAATGTCTGCAGTCCCCACCATGGCCAGGCCCTTGTTGGGTGAGAACGTCCAGGAGCAAACCCACCAGCCCTGGACAGCTGGAGCAGAGGGGATGGGAGGTGCTCCCTGACCTTGCTCTCACTGACTCCACCTGGCAGATCGGCACGTGGACAGGGAACTTGGTTTGCTGGGTCATGGTTTTCTTTGCTGGAGTTTTTCCCCTTCTGCTGAGTCCTAGAAAGCTTCAGAGCATGAGAAAATCTAGGGATGGGGATTTTTATGCGTAGTTAACACACTCTCAGGTTTTTAAAGCAAGTTGAAATAGGTTGTGCAGCAAAGCGAATGGGCTGAGATCAGCGATTCCTCAGAGGACTTGGCATCCACTTAGGGACACAAAATTTCGTAACCTTTTTGTCTCTATTTATACTAATCAGAATCCTCTATAACATAACTTACAACCTGCTGCCCTCTGCCTATCCAATGTCCAGGGTCATATGGTCAAGAGTGCCAAAGGACCCTTTTTCAAATCTACCAAAAAGAAATCCCAAGAACTTGTTGAAACATCAGACACCTCTGTGACCATAGGCCAAGTGAAAGCAACAGGTACATTAAACCAAATTTTACACAAACAATATAAGGCCACTATTATAACTGTGCAAATGGAACCATATCCCTCCACTCTAATTGCAGCAGTGATTTAAAAAGCACATCCGCTGGTGTTGCGTGGGAAGAGGAGAAAATCCAGCATGTTCCCTGTGATTTATTGGCTGAATGGGTAATGAAACCCTTCCAAGTAACTGTTTCCTACACGTTAGCTGGCAGCTCCCCAGCATAAACTGATGCTCTGACAATATTCATCTCTGAGCACTTCTAAAGGGAAGTATTTAGTGATGGGAATGCACCAAGCAAAACTTTCACCCATCATAAAATAACTGAAAAACTTGGAATTTGACTTCCAGCCCACTGTAAGCAGCAGGAGCAACAGGAAGGGAAAAATAAATGCTGTGAGAAGGAGCATCTGATAAAATCAGGGGTATAAAGGAGGGCAGCCAGCTCTGAAGTGCTGAGGGAGACCGTCGATGTTTAACACATGTCAGCAGTGACTGGCTGATTTTAACTCCCAGTCAAAGATAGGGCTTGACTGCATTGAGAATTGATCATTCTGGGGAATTTTCCTCAGTGGAAAAATCTTCCTCTGCTGGGGAGAAAGTCCTTCTGGTGTGCTGCAGGTCATGATTTTAATTCAGAGAGGTGAAAACCAGCTTCAAATTAATTTTCTCTCTCAAGTTTGAAGGACCCCTGTCTTATCTGTTTCATCAGACACAGTCTGATGTTTCCACTGATTCCTGCCAGGGACTCCGTAGCATTTTTCCCCTCTATAAAACAGACCCCCATCCACCTTTGAAGGAGCCCTACAACCAGCATTAGACAAATACCTTTCCCTCTTCCCCATATTTACAGAGAAGGTTGTTGGCATATAAACTCATGAGATCCTTCCTTTCCCACTGAAGATGCTGCTTTTCTCATACATCACTACAGTTTTTGCCTTATTTTCCTGACCTTTCCCCTTGCTGCAGGTTTCCTCCACCTTCCCTGCATCCCACAGTGCACCTCTGCTCTCCCACCCAGACTGAGACATTCTTTCTCCTCTTGTTTAGGAGGGTGGAAATGCAGAGTGATTTTGCTGAAGTCAGCAAAGGGTGACCCTACAAGGGGTGTGGAGAGAGACCCACGTGCGCTCACATCCGGGCAGCATCAGGTCCCAGGGGCACGAAGCCGGATGGCACCTCTGACCCTGCCCTGTGAAGGCACTGTCACTACTTAATATATGGGGATACTGGGTCGGACGGGTCTGGATGGGGCACATTGTGACCCAGACAGGTCTCGCTTAGCTGGGCAGATCCCGGGGTGAGCAAACAGAGCTGCTGCCAAAGCCAGACATGACCCTGCAGAGGCCTGAAGAAAATCACCGCTGGGGCAGTGAGTCTGAGGTGCCAGGAATTAGTGCAGACCACGCATGTATCAGAGAGCCAGCTTTGCCACTGACTCAGTCTTTGATCTTGAGCAACTTGTGGAAACCGAAGGTCCCATCGTGGAGACCCCAGCACTCGAGTGGATCCACTCATGGCCATAGGAAGATGCACTTTCTAACGGCTGCTGTCTTCCAGGCCCCAGGCTGGTTAATTGGCAGTAGTAAAGTGCTACCAGATGTCCAGATTAAAGCAAAATTCATTTTATTAAATATACGAGCTTGGTGAAGCGAGCTCTGAGGGGTGAAGTTGGCTATATGACTGTGGCACTTGGGAAAAGATGGGTATGGAAAGGGGATTTGGTCCTACCAGGACACAGGGAGCAAACCTACACCTCACCGTGGCCGCTGCCTTCCTGGAGCAGTGTGGTTCTCACTGAGGTGGCCCTGGATGGGAGCAGGGTGGGGATGAAGGTGTCAGGGGTGGTGCTGCTGGTGGGGAGGTCAGCACGAAACCCCCTCGCCGTGTCCCACCACCCCACAGGGTCTGAGAATGAGGTGACACAGGTGAACCGGTGTCTGGACGCCGCCAAAGCCTGCAACGTGGATGAGATGTGCCAGCGGCTGCGGACGGAGTATGTCTCCTTCTGCATCCGGCGCCCGGCCCGGGCCGACACCTGCAACCGCTCCAAGTGCCACAAGGCTCTGCGCAAGTTCTTCGACCGCGTGCCCCCAGAATACACCCACGAGCTGCTCTTCTGCCCCTGCGATGACACGGCCTGTGCCGAGCGCCGGCGGCAGACCATCGTCCCTGCCTGCTCCTACGAGTCCAAGGACAAGCCCAACTGCCTGGCGCCTCTGGATTCCTGCCGGGAAAACTACGTCTGCAGGTAATGTCCACACACAGGGGTGGTCCCTATGGAGAGCCGTCCCTTGGACGGGGGCTCATCCCCTGGTGAGAGCCCTGTGAGTGGAGCCAGTGCACTCACCTGCAGGGTCCTCCCGGGGTGCGCCATCCCACCACACCCCACTGACAGCCCACCGCCTCGGTGGCCCCTTCCCATGAGCCGTCCTTGTATCCCACAGAACGTGTTAACGGACAGAAGATGTGAGTTGATCATGCTGAAGTTTTTTAGACATTTTCTATGGATTTTTGGCTTTGGTCCAGGAGAAAGACCTGCTGTGGAAAAAGTTCCAGGAAGGTGCAGGCTAAGGAAGAATATGGGGGAGGGGTCCTTACAGCCACTTTCACCAATCCATCTGCCTCACTGTCCCTCTTCCCTAGCCCAGAGCATCCTCAAGGAGCACCCAAGGTATTCTGACAGCCTCAGGCACTTGTGAAGGCCTTAAAACCATGTTTGTTTGTTTGCTTGTTTAATTAGAAAAATTAATCTATATATGCATAAAATAAACCCTTCTGCTGCAAGGCTGAGTGTTGGAGAGACCTTATAGCACCTTCCTGTACCTAAAAGAAGCCTACAAGAGAGCAGGAGAGGGACTTTGGACAAGAGCAAGAAGTGACAGGACAAGGAGGAATGGCTTGAAACTGGAGGGTAGATTTGGATGGGATCTTGGGAAGGAGTTCTTGGCTGTGAGGGTGTAAGGCCCTGGCACAGGGTGCCCAGAGCAGCTGTGGCTGCCCCTGGATCCCTGGGAGTATCCAAGGCCAGGCTGGACAGGGCTTGGAGCACTCTGGTGTAGTGGAAGGTGTCTCTGACCATGGCAGGGGGGGGAACAAGATGATTTTTAGGTCTCTTCCAACCCAAATCATTCTGTAATTCTGTGATTCAGTGATTCTTTGTTTTGGTGATTGCAACAGGAGTCTCAGAGTCCTAGTGTCATTCCAGATCCACCGCACAGTCTGTGGCCAGCCTGGTTTGCTCCTCTGTTTCCATCCAGCCCCAGTCACACACACAGACCCATTCCATGTGCACACTCACAGCAGAACCCCTTCAGTGCTTTTCCTTCATCTGTACTATTTTCACCCCCACTGTTTCTCAAAAAGTCTTTGATATTCCAGAAGGTTAATCCACGTAGAGCTCTCGGGAGCAGAGCCCACCCGGCAGTGAGAGATGTAAGAAGATAACAGCACCGTGGGGGCCCCAGCCCCGTGCCCTGCCTGCAGCTGGGGCCATGAGCAGACACCTGGGGAAGAGCACAAGAACAAGTGTAGGACACACCTCCCTGTATTGTCCCAGGCTCTAATTGTTGTGGGGTTTGGGACTTCCTGAGCTGAACTTCCAGCAGCCATCCCCTACCAGAACATCTTTTAATTACAATAAAAATATTAAGTATTTTCACAAAGGGAGGTGAGAGCAGCAGCATCCTCTTGGAAGCACGGAAGTACAAATACCTTCAGCACTCTGCAGACCAGAAACATGGAGGCAGGAGCACGACTGAACTATGCAGAAGTAGACTGAAAGACGCAAAGCCCCCGGGCTGACCAGGCCCTGCTCAGATGTTGTCCCCTAACTACCCGGAGAATCCAAAATGGATGAGTACTGCCCTCTCTCTAACATGACAAGAGGGCCCAGTGGGGAGGAAGAGGTTCAAAGGGGAGAGTGTTGCTCCCCAGGAGACTGGAAACTATTTCCTGCAAACAGCACAGCTGTTAATTATCTGGTCCCTTGGTCTCTGAATATATAATATAAAATATCCTCTAGAGACACAGAGGGAGCAAGAGGTTGATGTGTGACCTGGTCAAAGCCAGCAGTGCGGAATCCACAAGGAGAGCTAGGAATAAATCATAAAGAAATTGAGTGAAACACTCCCAGTCTCACCCTGTCTGCACTGCAGCTCCTGCACAGCTCTAACCCTTTGAACTTCCCAGCTCAGAGGGGTGGGTTCTACTAATATGGATTATATAAAATCTGCAGTCAGTATCTCCCTTCTCTAAATCTCTAAACAATGCAGCAAGTTTTGGGAAAGAAGATTTTGCCTGTCCATGTTATAGGAGAAAAGGGTTGGTATGGGGCAAATACGGGAACAAAAATGAGAAAAAAAAGAAGACTAGGGTGTAGGGGAGAAGTGGGCTGGAAAGTGCAAATTGGAATGCTGACACTGACCAGGAGCAAGAGCAACATGTCTGGAAGAGAGAGGATATCTGGGAGGAGCACCATGCTCAGTTTTTCTGAGATTGCCCAGGCAGGGCAAACATTTGAGGTTCTCAGTTCACAGCTCGCATAGTGCAGGTTGTCACATACAGAACCCTCCCTTCAAGAGTTGTCAGTGCTGGTGCTTGCTTGAGTTCCCTAAGCAGCTCAAATGCCATGTGAAATCCCTTCCTACCTGGCCACAGAATGAATGCTGAGATGGATCTGGATCTCCAGCTGTTACTGTGTCCTGCCTGAAAGCCCTGTGTTGATGTCTCAGATATCCTATAATCTCCAAACACCACCATGTGCCAAGAGCTGACTCATGCCTAAAGAATTACGTGGCAAATAACTACTTGGCAGAATGATTTGCCTGCTCCACAGGCTCCACAGAATCCTTCTCCTGAGAATGGGCATCTACAGCGGAAGCCCTGGTGATGGGTAGAACATTTCATATCTGAACCTTTGGACATTTCCCTTGATCTGAGATGATATCAGCTATATTTAGAGTCTTTAGAGAGAGAAACTGGACCAGAGCAACTCTCTGTTTCATCAAATCAGACTAAAAAGGAAGGTTGGGGTCTCTAGGCAAAGCTGTTACCCAAAAGATAGAAAATGGCAACACGGACTGATTTCCTTCCTGGCAACAGCTCTTCTCTCAAAACCCAACTTCACACAACAGAAAACAAACATTTCTTCCAAGACCGGACCTTTCTTGCAGTCCTGAAGGAAGCCTGTAAAACATTAACTGCAGAACCTGTTCAAAACCTCCTCCTGAGTTTGTTGGGGTGTGCAGGGGATTGTAAAAGGACGTTTGTTCAAACTGTTTGAACAACACCTACAGCAGCATTTTGCAAACGCTTTCCCCTCTGTGAACACCACAAGTGCACTGTTACATCCCCTTTTGCCCCAGTTACCTGTGGTAATATATCCCATTTTGTGCTCTGGCTCCATCAGGTCACGCTACGCAGAATTCCAGTTCAACTGCCAGCCGTCCCCACAGGCTGCGAGCGGCTGCCGCAGGGACAGCTACGCTGCCTGTCTGCTGGCCTACACCGGCATCATCGGTAAGAGGCTGCCTCCTTGCCGTGGGCTCCTTCCCCGTTTGGGTGGGAAATGTCTCCTCTGGGTGGGAAATGTCTCCTCCTACTGTGAGGACAGTCAGGTGGAGAGCTGAGATCTCAGGGACATCATAGAGTCATGGAATGTTTTGGGTTGGAAGGGACCTGTAAAGCCCATCTCATCCAATCCCCTGCCATGGGCAGGGACACCTTTCATTAGACCGGGTTGCTCCAAGCCGCATCCAACCTGGTGCTGGCCTTTCTCCCTTCAGTGACGTGACTAAGCCATGAGTATGGGGTAACTTTAGGATGGCTGCAGTGGAGGGAAAAAAATGATGGACTACTGCAAGATTTGAGCTTCTCTCTCCGGTGGAAACAGATGGGCTGTCCCAGGGTGTCTGCTCTGCCAGGGACTCCCTGATGCCATCACCAGTGATGCCACCGGAAATCACCATCCACTGCCATTTTTCTGACTTCAAAGGGTGTCATATTTGAGTTTCAGATGCTGCAGAGCCCAGCTGGCAGCAGCTGGCACAGGCACAGTCAACAGTCCAAAGAGAAGTGCCAGTGGCCTTTGGACCAGGTCTATCCTGATGGATGAGATAGACTGACATTTTTGGGCCAACATTTCATTCTGTTTTAATCTTTCATTCTGGAGATTGAGATTGGCTCTTTCAATGACAGCATGAAAACCTTTACACATGTTCACATACAGGTTTTGAATGCTCAGCCTGGAGAATAAAAGGCTTCAAGAAGACTTTAGAGTGCTTTCCAGGGCCTAAAATGGCTCCAGGAGAGTTGGAGACGGAGTTGGGACAAGGGCTTGGAGAGACAGGATACAGGGAATGGCTTCCCACTGCCAGAGGGCAGGGTTAGATGGAATACTGAGAATACCCTCACACCCTCCTGGCTGTGAGGGTGCTGAGGCCCTGTCACAGGTTGTCCAGAGAAGCTGTGTCTGCCCCATCCCTGGAAGTGTCCAAGGCCAGGTTGGACAGGGCTGGGAGCACCCTGGGCTAGTGGAAGGTATCCTTGCCCATAGCAGCGGGTGGGACTGGATGGACTTTAAGGTCCCTTCCAACCCAGACTATTCCATGGCTCTCTAAATGTTATTAGGGAACCTGAAGTCCCAGAAACTGCCCATTCCTTGGACTTACAGCACTTTATAATTGGTGGTGGTGGTGGTGTGACCAAAAGAGTTGTGACTGCTCCTCTTCTCCTGCCTGGGAGCAAACCAGACCCATGACCCAGCACTTGAAGGGCTTTGCTGCTGTCATGGAGGGGCTTGGCTGAGGCAGAGTACCCCAGGAGAGCAGCACAAAGGGATGCCACTGACCCTTCCTGAGGTACCAGCCCTGCGGTAACACTTGTCCGTCGGTCCCGGCAGGCAGCCCTATCACCCCCAACTACATCGACAACTCAACGTCCAGCATAGCTCCCTGGTGCACCTGCAACGCCAGCGGGAACCGGCAGGAAGAGTGTGAGAGCTTCCTGCACCTCTTCACCAACAACATCTGTCTCCGTAAGTGTCTGTAGGCACTGCTGCACGCTGGTGAGGCTTCTTCTGGAGGGGGGCATGGAGATGCCATGGTTCTCTAGAGTCTGTAGGCGTCCAGCTCTGTGTTACCAACAAAGGAGCTCTGAAGAGCCTCAGGCATCCATTTGGGTGATGTGGAGGAGGAGGCTGGGAAAGGGATGCTTCCCCCTGTCCTCATAACCCTTTTCCCCGTCTCTTTCCCATGCAAAGAAAACGCCATTCAGGCCTTTGGCAACGGGACTCACCTGAACACAGCCGTGGCCCCGTCCATCCCCCCCACCACACAGATGTACAAGCAGGAGCAAAATGCCAACAGAGCTGTGGCGACCCTCAGAGAGAACAGCTTTGAGCACCTCCAGCCCACCAAGGTAGGAGAGGGCGGGTCTGGCCCGGAGAGATGATCAGCCATGTCTATGCCTCCTGCAGCCTTCTCACCTCAGCTCCTTTTTCCACCTGTGTCATTTCAGTCACATGCAGACATCCATCCTAGCCTCCACCTCCTGGAGGCCTAATTCACCCTTGCCTCGCCTTGCCTTGCCTTGCCTTGCCTTGCCTTGCCTTGCCATTATTGAGAGATATGGTTCATTTAGAAGTACTGGGAAATCCATGGGATTTTCAGCCAGGACCTCTGGCTTGGCTCCTCACCCTCCTTCAGAGCATCAGTTCAGTTTCAGACAAGCATTTCATCTTCCCAGGACACAGGTTCCTCCCTTGTTAGATGAGGATTCTAGAGGTTATAATGCAGAGGTTTAATTAAGGCTTGCTAAGCATTGGAAAATTTGAAAGGAAAGCTTCTGTTCATCAGCAAATGATTACTATCAAAATAATATTAAATTGAAATTATTTTAAAACAAATAACAGGTTCATTTACTGAGGATGGCTGTGATAGGCATTAACTATTTTATTTTTAAATAAAACAAAATGACCTTGACTTGCCACCCACCAGAGTAATTTTCAGATTCAATTATTTTACTATTGAATAATTAACAGTGACCCTGATTTGCTGAACGTTCAGGTTACAGAAGCTGTCAGTTTTAACTAGACTCCAAGGATTGAGCGTGGGCTTTGCACTGGGCTGGCTGATACCTTCAGAGAGCTTCCAAATGCGGGTTATTTTAAGGCTTATCACTGTTTCTTTTGCTGGGAAAACACCTGATTCACCTCTCTCCACCCTGTTTTCACAGAGCAGCATGTTGGGAGGTGGAGAAAAGTGGCCTCAGGTTCCCTCACTGCTCTCCAGAGCCCTGGTGGCACTGCTGCAGAGCACAGGGATACCTTCACTAGGCCATAAGCTTGGCACCCAGGAGATCTGGAGGATTTCTCTCAAGCTGGTGCTCCCCAGACCTTAGAAAAATTCAAGTAGTGGCCTCAGGTCCAGAGCTAGCACTGAGAACTTCATCCTGGAAGTGATGGAGAAGCTGTGAACCATCTGTGGCCAGGACAGTATTCCCAACAGCAAGCGGGAAGCTGGGAAAAGCAGCTGCAGTAAGGGATGGCCCTGGCACAGCTCCAACCTCCTCGTGGCAGCAGCACATCCTCCGCTGAGGTGTGAGTGCTGCTGGAGCATGATCCCTGCTGGCACTGCAAGAGACACCAGAGATTTGGGTCCTGACTTCGGACTCAACTTCAAATCCAGATCCCATTCAATGTTTAATGAGGTTGGCACCTCTGGACGTGAGGGGGAAAGCTGGTGAAATGTCTCCCAGCACCGTGGAGGTATATTCAACACCCAGAGAAATCTCCACCTTTATGGCCACCAGGTCAAGCCACTGGCCAGCAGTGGCTCCATAAGATACACGGATCGCCACTGACCTGAGTGGGCATCCAGGCACCCACCTCACTCAGGCACCTCCAACCGGTGTCCAAACAAGTGCTGTGTCCACAAATGACTCTGCTGTGACACCACCTTCACCAACATCTCCTGAACAGCTGCGCTGACCTCCAGGCCAGAGTCTGGGTGCTGAAGTCAGCCCTGGCCCTTCTGCACATGCACACACTTGGGGCTGCACAGCCCCCCAGCCCCCGAGGCACCAAGGAGGGCCACCAATTTGATTAGAGAGATAGAGCCCCTCTCTTATGAGTAAAAACAGAGAATTGGGATTGTTCAGCCTGGAGAAGAGAAGCTTCAGGGTGACCTAATTGTGGCCTTCCAGTGCCTGAAGGGGTTCCAAGAGAGCTGGAGAGGGACTGGGGACAAGGGCATGGAATAATAGGACAAGGGGAATGGCTTCCCACTGCTGGAGGGCAGGGTTAGATGGGATATTGGGAAGGAATTGTTCCCGGGGAGGGTGGGGAGGCCCTGGCACAGGTTGCCCAGAGAAGCTGTGGCTGCCCTGGGAAGCTGTTCCAGGCCAGGTTGGACAGGGCTTGGAGCACCCTGGGACAGTGGAAGGTGTCCCTGCCCGTGGCAGGGGGTTGGAATTAGATGGTCTTTATGGTCTCTTCTAACCTAAACCATTTCATGATTCCATGATCAGCCACACTTCTCACCCCGCTCTGTCTCCTTTCTCTTTCAGGTGGCTGGAGAGGAGAGGTTCCTGCGTGGCTCCACTCGTTTGTCCTCAGGGACCTCCAGCCCAGCAGCCCCTTCCTGCTGGGCAGCCCCTCTGCTGCAGATGTGGCTCCTCCTTGCTCCTGCTGTGCTGAGCCTCCCCGTGATGTGAGGCAGGGCAGGCACACACCAGGCAGAGACTCAATTTGTGTTGGTTTCTTTACTGAACAACCAGACCAGTAACTTTTTCAGGAGGAGGGCAGGGAGAAGGGAGGGGATGGGAAGGTGAGGTGAGTGTTTGGGCATCCCTTTCTCCTCCTCGTCTGTCTGCCAGTTTATTTGATTTTATATGATCAGCATTGTTGACAACCAGCTCATTCTTGGTCCCGGCCACCTTTCCACACCACAGCTTGGTTGCTGTTTCTCCAGCTCTCTATGGATAGGGTTGGAGCCATGGACAATTCCCTTGGGAAAGATGAAGGAGAGAGTTGATCCAAGAAATGAGAGCTGCAAAGGAAATGCTTTTTCCTGCCCCAGCCAAGAGGGGAAAGACTTTTGATGGATGGATGAATGGATGACCTGTCCTGAAGCCCTGACTCACACTGAGGGGCTCTTGACAGGACATGTCAAGTGATGTGGAACTCAGACTGTCTCTGGGGTTGCTCAGGACCTGAAGGACAACCCACCTGGTTCCTTCAGACTGAGGAAACCAGAGCACTGGTGAGAAGGTGGTTCATTTTGTTCCCTGGAGAGGAACCTGAAGCACCTCTGGGGAGGACCAAGTAACCACACTCTGAACTGGCTGGCAGGGATTATCCACCCCCTCACAACCATGGCCAGAGTGCAACCAGCATCCGTGTCCCAGCTGTCACCTGCCCCTCGGGCCCTCCTTCTTAGGGAAACCTGTGTCATGTATTGATGGTATTCAGGAAGAAACACGTGTGTTGCATTTTGTTTACGGCTGAAGTTTTTGTGTCCCAACCCAAGCATCTCTATCCACTGGTCCTGTACAGTGTTTGGGGCATTTTTTGTCACATCCAAACAACCAGAGGCCAATATTTTCCCACTCCAGGCTACCCTTTCTCCATCAGGGGTCAATGTGTGAGCCCGTGGGCAGGATTTGATGTGAGCCCAACACATCCCACTCTCACATGCTACCTGTTCATCCGCTGGTCTCATAGGCGGAGGGTCTTCAGCCAAGGGATTTCATTCGTTTTCCTAAGCAGAAATAGGATAGGAGAGGTTTGCTAGATACCACCTCGAAGACAGAAATATCCAGCCAAGAAAGGCCAAGTCATGAATTATATCATGGGTAGGGACTGGATTGCTACAGTTTCCCCTCCTTGAAGAACTGGCTGAGGCAACCACCTGAGTCCAGGTGAGCAGGTGAGGGGCTTTGCCTCTTGCCAGCTTCTATTTTTTCAGTCAAGATGTCATTTAAGTAAAGGCTGCTGAAGTGACCCTTTCTACTGAGCTGCAACCAGAGCCCAGGGGAGGACGGTGGGGACAAATGTCTCTCTGGTATCTTGAGGCACAGGGAGGCAGATGTGTGACCTCAGACTACCTGAGCATCCCGGGCTTTTTCCTCGAGGGGGTGAGCTGAGGAGTCCCAGTGCCCTCTTGGGGGGCTGAACCCCTTTACTACATTAAGCCAGGTAAGGAAGAGTGAGAAGGTTTCCCAGGATAAATGCTCACCCAGGCTGAGTGCCATGGGAGGAAGAGCAATAGCCCCAGAATCCCCTTGAGCGTATTTAGGCCTGGCCTTTGCAGCAGTCCATTTATTCCTTAGTTTGTGCTCCTCCAATAAATGTCATTAATTCCTTGGCATTTGAATGCATGGAAAGGCTTAGGAAGCACCTGACACAGCAAAGTCCATTGCTTTTTATTCCCATTTCCTGCAAAACCTCTCCCATTGTTTAATGCCTCAGATTTTGCTGAGAAACTGCAGCAACTTCCTTGGCTTTTGTCCCAACAAGAAACCTCTTTAGTTTTCAGTTAAACACCTGTGGATGTGTCTGACATGAACAGAAATCCTCCTGCTGCATCCTGTCCAAAGTGCTGCTCCTTGAGGTCCTCAGGGCTGTAGCACCCGGTTTTCCTAACCCAGAGTTGTGCAAAGGAACACACCAAGTTCCAAGGCTTGTGTGCAGGGTGACAAGTCATGCCCTGAACTAAAAGTTGTATGTGAGAACTTCATGGCCAAGGGGCTCGCTCAGATCGGGAAAGCAGACAAGGAGGGAGAGCCACAGGCAGGAAAGTCCTTGCAAAGTGCCCGTGTACGTGCATGGAGTTGCTTTGAACATCCCCCCTTTATCCAGGACATCGGTGTCTTCTCGAGAGACCGAGTGACACAACTACTGCCTGCACCTCTGCAAAACCTGTGTCCTCTGAGCTGCACGTGGGAGAGGGATGAAACCCTGATTGCTCAGCCCTGAAAAGGCCAGGAACTACCTCAACACCACGAGGTCGTGCGGGGAACTGCGTTCTTCTGCCCCTTTCCTTTCCGGTCCTGTAGTCTTGCCCTGCTTTTCCACACATCTGGCCCCATCAAGCCGGTCTCCACCAGCTTTTGATCGTGCACAGGCTGAGTGTCTGCATAGGATGGAGATACAAGTGTCAGCTGCTTTCCGGGAGCACTCACTCCTGTGTCTCTTGTATGTCAGAACCCAACAAGACCCTCAGTTCCCGTGTCCTGTCCTTCAAGCCCTGTCCCAGGCCAGGCCCTGCCCTCCTGGGGGTTCCCCGTGGTTCAGGGATGCTTTGGAATGAAGTGAATGAGGCACAGAGCAAGGAGCCTCTCACCCAGCAGAAAAGAGTTGGGGGGTGGAAATGAAAAAAAAAAAAAAAATCCCTAAACTTTCATGGCTTTTTTCTGATTATTTCACCCTTTTCACCAATATTTAATGTTGATTCTCCCTCCAAGCCTGTTCATGAATCAGACTTTGCAAAAAAAGGATTACTTTTGAACCTTTCTTTCGGAGGAAACAAACATGATTACTCTCCTCCCACCCACCAACATGTGCACAGGCCACTGCTTTTTTCCTTGTGAAAAATCAGTAATTTTTTTGGATTAAATTCCATCTCTGCTGAATTCTGTGAAGTGAACCATGGATCTTCATTTTTAAGTCTCTTGATTAACCACAGAAGTCATAGCAGCTGCTTGTAATGGCAAAGGACTGAGCAAGCCAAGAGACAGAAAGGGAGACAACTTTTTTTAGGAATTACTCCATTCCTGAGGACTTCCATAAGCACAAGGAGTCATGGGAAAAAGAAAGGAAAAAACCACAGTTAAAGAACCAGCCAGACTTTCTGTAGCCACTGAACTCTATTTTTTTGGCTGCACAGCACCACTCCCAGTGGTTTGACAGCCCTGAGAGCCTGTGAAATAGTGTGTATGTACTTATACTTGTCATGTTGTCATGTACAGCATTGTCCGGGCGGGAGCAGGAGCTGGAGAGAGACCCAGGGCTGGGAGGTGGTGCTGGAGCAGGGGCCCCATGCGTGCACCTGCACGAGGGGAGGGTGGTGGATGCCAGCCCATGCTGGGGTCAGACTTGTACTTACCTTTTCTGTACATGTCAATATTCAAACATATCCATGAATAAAGCACACACACATTTTCCTGACCCCCTCGCTCCTGTCTGCGATGCCAGCTTGTCCATGCCAGCACGTCCAGGATGGTGCTGAGTTCACTGCTCCTGTGCTGTAAGGGCAGCTGGAAGAAATGGGGGGTTGTTCTGTGGGGGTTGGAAGAGTGGGGGTGCTCAGATGAGCCGTGCTTGGCTGCAGTCACAGAACCCTAGAATGTCCTGAGGTGGGAGGAAAGGACCCACAGGGATCACCCAGTCCAACCCTGTCCCTGCCCAGACCCCCCAACAACCCCACCCTGGGCATCCCTGGCAGCGCTGCCCAAACGCTCCTGGAGCTCTGGCAGCCTCGGGGCCGTGCCCATTCCCTGGGGAGCCTGGGCAGTGCCCAGCTCCCTCTGGGGGAAGAACCTTCCCCTGATCTCCAGCCTGACACAGCTCCAGCTGTTCACTCAGGTCTTGTCCCTGGTCCCAGGGAGCAGAGATTGGAACTGCCTCTCGGGAGGAAGCTGCAGACAGCTCTGAGGTCTCCCCTCAGCTCCAAAGCCAGCTCCAATCTGGTGTCTCCCAACAAGGAGGGGTGACAGGTGAAAAACAGCTCTGCTGAGATGGAAAGACATCAGTGTCACCAGGGAAGGAGACACGAGTCCCCACACAGGTCCTGGGGCTGTTTGTGTTGCCCGCGGGGGTGAAACACGCAAAGGTTTGGGAGCAATTCGGGGCAGATTCGGCTCAAAGCTGGTGCCAGCACAGGAAGAGGGAGGCACTGCAAGATACAGCAGGGATGGGAATAATTGCACCTGCAGTTAGGGGCCTGGGGAGCCACTGACACCAAGATGTCACCGTGTGACCCACTGAGTGGAAATAACTGGGAAAGGCTGATGCTGCACCCCTGTGCTGGACACAGGAGGAAGGGAGAGGGAGGAGAAGGTAGGGTGATGGTTCATGCCAGTCAGGAAGACTTCTGTTCGTGCCATGATCATCTGTGAGCTATTTTTGGCAACCTAAAAAAATAAATCACAGGAAATTGATTAGAGGCAAATGGAATGTTTTCTTGCCAATTCTTGGCAGGAAAAAAAAATCTAGAAAACAAATGTATATGAAATTTATATAAAAATAATGAGTGAAATTCAAGACAGTTCTTACAGTGAGTTCATGGTTGAACACATAAACAACACTTTTTTCCTCCCAAAAATCATGTTTGCCTCCATGCGTGCATGGAGCAGCTGAGGATGCAGAGGAGGAGCAAAACCTGAGGGTTAGGGATGAACTTAGACTTCTCTCAAAGCCTTGCAGGTCTGAGGTATTTTCCCTGGCTCTTGGCAAGCAGCTGCTCCACCAAGGTCAGCACCCAAGAAGCTGGTGGGGCCAGTCCAGGGCCATACAGTGATGGGGTGACAGGGGCTGCTGGGCTTCAGGGGGTCCTGGTGTTGAAGGAGATGTCAGGAGTCCCCAGTGGGACTCCCCAGGCTCTGCCGCAGGACGGCACGTGCTGCTCAGATCGGGGCAGAGCACGGGTCTGGCTGGAGCAACCCTGCTCCGGGATGGAACAACTGGCTCCAGGAAAGCCTGGAAGTCATCCTAAATTTAGGGTGAGGAGATTCTGGAGCAGAAGAAGCACTAATAGCTGGAAGAAATTTTGGCTGACCCTCACTTCTACCCCATCTCTGAGTCTGTGTATGGTTTTGGGGGTTGCTGGCTGTGCCCACAACAAAACTGAGCGCCCCTCCCTCTGACAGCCACGGACACCAAACACTGAGGAAAGAGCAGATGAAGTGATTTTTCTACATTCCCAGAGAAAAGGTCTTACAACCTCTGTAGCCCCCAGGACAGGATGGACAGGGCTTGGACTAGAAGGTTTTTGAAGTCCCTTCCAGCCCAAACCATTCCATGATTCCACGACAGACCAGAGCCTGGGGCAGCACTGGAGGTTTGGAGGAGAGACCTGCAGATGGGAACCACGATCCCCGTCACACTGAGACTGCAGACACAGCTCGAGTAAGATCCTGCAGCTGATGTTCGACTGCTGCAAGGGAATGTTGAAATCAGAAACAACAATTTACCATACGTTATCTCCAAGCAAACGGTGCTAAAATGCTGATAGGGGTGAAGGCACCCTGCTTCGGTTATTAAAACACTGAATTTCTGCGGAAACAGAGGATGTTTGCCAAAGGGAAGAGCTGCAGAATTAGCTCTGACATGAAAAATATCTAAGTCGTTTTGTGGGGCTTTTTCTAAGGAGAAGTGGAAATGATTTCTGGTGGGAGCAAGGATCCCAGGGAACATGTCAATGGAAATCCTGCCAGTCACTCTGTTGGAGGCACATTGTGGCTGCAGCCTGGAAAGCAGAGCTGATGAAACAGCCAGTGAGCTGCAGGTGGGATGGATGGAGACACCAGTTACATCGGTGCTCTGCTGCAATTCCCCATCAAGACAGTACTTCACAATCAGCTATCCCAGTCCAGACCCACCCACGAAAGTTCTGCTTCCAAATTAAATTCAGGGATCAGCATGAGGACCAGGAGAGATTAAATCCCATCCTCCCATGGCATTGCTGGATTGGGGGCGATGAGAAAGAGCCCCAGCCCTCCAGGCTGCTGCACCTGTGCTTCTTGTCAGCAGCAGGGAAATAAAGAGAAGGACATTGTCCTTCTTGGTAGAGCCAGAGTGGCCCAGCCAGTGGTTTTTTGGCTAAATTCCCTGCAGATATGGTTTCTGAGTGATGCATGTGGCCTGAGTGAGGGCCCAGGAATAGAGAGGAGAGAGAGAAGGAAGAGCCTGATGATAGAATCGTGGAATAGTTGGAGTCAGAAGGGGCTGTAAAGATCATCTTTTTCCACCCCCTGCCATGGGCAGGGACACTTCCCACTATCCCATGTTGCTCCAAACTCTGTCCAACCTGGCCTTGGACACTTCCAGGGATAGGACAGACACAGCTTCTCTGGGCAACCTGTGCCAGGACCTCACACCCTCACAGGGAAGAATTTCTTCCCGATATCCCATCTATCCTTGGCATTCCCCCGTGTCCTACCCCTACATGCCATTGAAAAATAACCAATTTCAATGCAGTTTGAGCCCTCAGATCTTGCTCTTTGTTTGTGGGGAGGATTTACCTCCTCTGAGACATCTCTAGATGTCTCTTGGGATCCCAAATCCCGTTTGTCTCTGGAGTCATCAAGGAGAAGAGGTGCCTCTAGGACATCATGTACCTTACCTCAGAGCTTCCATAGGGGGATGATGGTGTCCCAAAATCTTGTGGCCGAGGGTGTTGGGACTCTGACACAGTCTGGGAAGGTGTTGCTGTTCCCAGCCATCCTGCAATGGGAAACGCGAGGAGCTCAGCCCACCTCCAGTGATGCTGACACCTGGGTCCCCAAGCCTCATTAGCAGGCAGAAAACTCATCAGCAGGTGCCATCACCTCATTAGAAAATCTCCCCCCACCTTATGCCTTTGGAAAGATCTCAGTGGTTCCACTCTGACCCTGCAATCCCTGCTTCGCTGCTTGATTGGTTCAGAAACCAAAAACCCCAGGGAGAAACTCAAGAACATCTGCAAATTCTTTTTGCCCAAACAGCAATGTGTTAGCTATGGAACTCTGGCTCATGTGTACACCTCTCTTCCTCCTCTCTTCCCATCAACGGGGAAAATAGGAAATGTTGGTGCTTTTGCCAGATCAATAGATGATTTACCACCAACCAGCCGTGTGGAACTATCCAAGAGCTGCCCCAAACCCCACCTTCTCTTGGGTGGAAGAAACACCCCCCAGCCCTCAGTCCAGGATTTCTGGGGGAGTTAAATTGGTTTTTAAAAAGACTTAAAGTCACTTCTTCCTGTAGGTGGTTGATATTTAAGGTTTGTGGAAAGAAAAGCTGGACAGCAAATTCCTCTCTGGCTCCTTACTCAAAATCTTTTATTAATGACAGCTGATTACAAAGACCATCATCCTGGATGTACACAAAGCCTTGGAAAACCTCCATGCTCTCTTTCCTTCCTTCCTTCCCTTCAAACCTCTTTTCTTTTCTACAACACAAGAAAAATCAGAGCAGGGATGAAAAATGGCCCCATCCCTCTGTGGTTTTTCTGGCTGTCCAAAATAAACTTAAAGCAGCTTTAAAACCACTACCCCCTGCCCATTTCATTTCAAGTCTGGACACCCCACGCTGTGCTGTCAGCCTGGCATCCTCCGCTCAGCTCTGCAGCAGTTGCTGGGAACCGGGCTGCTGCATCCCAGTTTAATGCTGTGGAATGAAGCAGCACAACAGTCTTCGGAGGCGACGGTGACTGAAACCTTCATGGCTCATAAATGTCAGGTTCAACTCTGCTTCATCCCAGCAGTGCTTAATGTCAAAGTTAGAGAGTGACATAAAAATAAATGGAGAACAACGGGTTGCATCCCGGCGGGACTCGGACTGTGGATGCCTGCGTGTTATGGATCAAGTGAGAGTTTTAGACAAGCCCTGCCTTAGGCTCAGATTTTTGGCAGCAGCTCTGCTTAGGTGACCTGCACCTAAATCCCTCTGGCATGCAAGTTCTTAAGGATGGCCAATTAGGTTTATTATAAAATGTGTTATTTATTGAGCAGACAGGAGAGAACAGACAAAAGGCCTTAAACAGTTACTACACAGTATAGAACGAAAGAACTACGAGGAGATTACATAAAACAGTGCACGACACAAAGGTACCTACATTATAGCCAGCAAAGACACAGTACAGAACAGGAGTCAATGGAACTTACCACCAAACTGCTGATAGTGTACAGAGTTCTTTCACTCAGCCCTCTAGAGAGTAACCACAGAACTGGCGTCCCAACTTTGGGGAAAAGCCCCACAAATTTCTAGGGAATGTGCAGTAGCTTTCTGCTTTGTGAAAGTTTCGTGTAGCTTTTATAGGTTGCAAAGTGGAGTGTCTGTCAGCCAGAAATTCCAGCTTCTCTTTCCACAACCTTGCTTACCCAGCAAGATGTTTATTGTCAGCTAGTAGTGTCACTTCCATGGTGCCTGAATAACCATGGGGTGGTCTTTAGTGAGTTCTTTCACCAAACTGCAAGCTTTGGTGAAGGGTGAGAAGCCTTGCACCAGCTAACAAACAACAGATGAGTTCTTGTGGCAGGGAGACGTCCTGCTACACCGTGGGTGCTGCACAAGTGGTGGGAGAGGAGTGGCCACCTCTGATGTCTCTCTCCCAGCTTTTGTGTGTATCTGAAACACCAGCTGGTGCCAACATTTGATAAATCATCAGCAAAACTGGTGATACAGTTTCCAGGGAGGGCAGATTTTCCTCTTTGGATTTAAACAAAGAAATTTACTGGAAAAAATTATTAGTGAGAGTAAGAAAGGGAAGGGGCTGATATTTTATAGTTCTGTTGGGGTTGTGTCATGGTCAGCAGCTCCTCACGAGGGGCAGCAGAGGGGCAGCTCCAATCTCTACTCTCTGTGCCCAGGGACAGGACCAGGGAACGGCCGGAACTGGGCCAGGGCAGGCTCAGGCTGGAGAGCAGGGAAAGGTTCTTCCCCCAGAGGGTGCTGGGCACTGCCCAGGCTCCCCAGGGAATGGGCACGGCCCCGAGGCTGCCAGAGCTCCAGGAGCGTTTGGGCAGCGCTGCCAGGGATGCCCAGGGTGGGGTTGTTGGGGGGTCTGGGCAGGGACAGGGTTGGACTGGGTGATTCCTGTGGGGCCCTTCCAACTTGGGATATTCTGTGATTCTATTTAAGCCCTGAATAGGCTTAGCAGAAGCTCTGAGTTTTGGGACTGTGGAATCACTGATGATTTGGGCTGGAAAAGACCTTTTAAGACCATCGAGCCAAACCAGTTAAGGAGCAGTTGTATCGTGACAGCGGGGACTCATGACACCAGTGCTGAGGAGGTGGGAGCAAATAAATTCCTCCTTCAACCCTCACCATCCCAAATGACCTGCATGGAGGACAAGCCCCTTTTTCTATATAATCATAGCATTTTTTAGGTCGGCAAAGACCCTTAACATACTGAAAACTTTGACACCTTGCTGGGATGCTCTTCCCTTCTCCCACCCTTCAGAGACAGCCAGAGAGATCAGGGACCAAGAGCTGCCCTAAGGCACCTGGGGGAGGGTGAACGTGAGGGTGCAGGATTGAAATGGAAACTATTTAATGACTGTCTCTACCTGCAAAACCTACAGATTTAACTCTTTGAATTACATCTATGCACACCCCCATTCTCTGGCAGAGGACACATCCCTCCTTCCTCCTCCCAAACTCAGTACCTGGCAGGAGCCCATTGATACCCACCACCACAGCAGAGACTCATCCTCACCCCAGTCAGGAGCCTTCAAAACCACCTTGAATTATTTTTTCCCCCATTTTAAGAAAATAAATAAGAGGAAAAATTTTAACCAGATCATCTACTTTTTATTTCAGAGGAAAGATTTGCATTATTTACTTTTATTTATATACATGTACTTCACATTTGTATTTAAAATGCACAGACCTCCCAAGAATTTTCTCGTTCTGGCTTTAAATTAGCTGTTATTTTACAATACAAAAAATTATACCAAAAAACTGCAATCCTAATTGTGTGTATGTATAACACCCACAACCCCAGCAATGAAACTGTTTACAATACTTGCTCCTATTTACATATGAATGCAATAAATGCTAAATTATACATATTAACAAACTAAGCTCAAGTCTGAACACAGATAAGAATCATAAATAATTACAGAACAAAGAGGGAAAATAAATCCAGAATACAATTAATTCAAGGATCTTAGTTTAAAGAACATTTATTGTGCACAAATTTCAGAGTAATATAAAACTCTCTTTTTTTTCTTTTTTTTTTCTTTTAAATGGACTGACATATGATACACTCTGCGACAATTGTTATTTTTTTCCTTCTTTCTACTGGTGAGGTTTGTGGCATCAATACTAAATGGAGAGGAAATGTCTAAAGAATTATAGTACCTGGAAGACGCACACAAAGAGTCTGTGTGTAGTGTCAGAACGAAGAAACAGACTGAACAAAACCTGCCCTGATGCAGAAAAAACAGCATATACACATATTGTAGTAGTCCTGGCATGGAAACTCAGCTCGTTTCAGCAGCTACCAACAGAAAAAGCAGGAATTTGACTAAAATTGCAAAGAACACATCCAAAAATGAGGAGCACACCCCAAGCCATCCCTTCCCTACCCTCCGCAGCCCCACCGAGCACCTTCCCACTAAAGCCCACCCAGCTCCCTCTCCCAGCTGCTCCTGCAGCTCAGCCCGGGAGGCTCTGCCAACTCAAGCCCTTCCCTCCACTCCCCCGGCTATTCCCAAATGAAGATAAACCAGGAGGGGCAGAGGCAGCCACCACTTACTGGGAGTGGACAGACGATGTCGAAGTTGCTCCGGGCACGCAGAATCTGCTTGTTGCTTTCTCACAAGCTCAGTGCAGCAAATCCCTGTTTCCAGTGAAAAGGGGTTTAGGGTTCCGAGATGCAGCTGATGCCTGTCCCTAACTCAGGGTCTCATGGAAAAGGAAAAGCAGCTGGGAACACCTGGAGCAGCAAAGGATGGAGGGGCAGCCCAGCTCTGTGGCACTGGAATCCCAGCAGATTATGGAAAAGACCTGAAGTTTGATTTCAGCCTCAAATCCTCCTTTCAGCTCATTTAGGGCCAAGCAAGCTGACCTGCCATTTACAACCATCCCATAAACCCAGTGCCTGCAGATCTCGGTAACATTTCCTGCAGAGAAATGGTGTTTCTGAGCAATCTTTAGTACATGAACTCCCCCCTAAGGAGTGTGGATCTGCCAGCAGAGGCTGCCACATCTACGGTACCGTATTTTGGGACATTATATGCCATGACCTGATGTCAATCACAGGCATTACCCCATCATAAATAGCTTTATTTCGGTCATTCCAATACAATGTGTTTTAAGCACAGGGAGAGCGATATAAAAACTGAAAAGTTGTGTCTCATAAATCTTGTATCCAAAATATTGAGCCAGAGCGTGGCAAGGTCATGCTACAACAGTCCAGAGAAAATTCTGGGCTAAAAACCATAGAAAATGGTGAATTTTAAAAAAAAGCGTGTTACTTGGCGATCCACTTGCACCAGTTTTCTAGAATAAAAGGGCCCCGGTAGTTCTGAAATTTTGTTATTAATTTTTTAAAGGCTCCTCTCAGAGAATAAAAACGTTCTGAGACATGAGACATCAAATGCTGAATTTCAGCCAGTTATAAACACCTGAAAATAGTGACTTTGAATGGAAACACTGCCACAATTTTAGTAACAAAGGCCTTGAACTACTGATTTAATCCTCCACATAGTGACCACTTCAAGGACATTTATTACTCTCTCTTTCAAATGGAAAAGCCATTATTTTACTTGGTTTCTACATTTAAGTGAAATGCATTTGAACACACAAAAGTCAAGTTATGCCTCCCTGTTTTACAAGATACCGTGATCTAATCTGATGCTGAAAGCTCTGGAAAGTTACCTAATACTGGTCAGATGAAGGAGTTACTAAGACAAAATGCATACATCATTTAAAATGCATCAAAAATACATTCAATTTTTTTTTCTGGTTTATATACCCTTTAAATCTCTCCATGTTCTGCACATTACTGTAGAGTTTATGTACAAGTGCAAAATCTGTGTGTCATTTTTCATTTATTTACAGATTCTCCCATGAAATAAGGTTGTTCTTTCTCCCTCACCTCACCTCCAAATGAAATAAACCCAAAAATCCTTCACTTTTGACACTGGCCTGGTGATAAACCACCACCAGTTCTTCTTTCCCCTGTCCTTTCCCACTTTTTTCCCTGTTTACCTCTAAGCTGGGATGAAACTGCAGCAGAGTTATGTATGAGAGTTCTCTTCTCCCTCATCAGGATGGAGATCAGATGCAGAGCAGAGCTACATCCTAAAGGAGCTGGTTCCTTTTATTTATACAAGTAACTCTTGTCCCTCTATTTACATGTTTTGGTTCTAACAAACCTTGACTTTGATCACGTCTGCTCATTTTTCCAGTATCTGACATCTCATTTTGCGGCCACACTGGATTGTGTGTGCAAACCAGACAGCCCAGCACTCCAGGGGTGAGAAAACCTCCCAAACTCCATATTTATGTCTCCTTATTAATGTAAAAATCTGTCACCCCTCCAGGCCTACAGTTCTGAAAGCTGTTTCTGATCAGGAAAACCCAACAACTTTAAGCACCTGCTCAAGGGCTGTCCTGAAGAGGGAAACTCAAGCACAGGGGCTTTCACCATCTGGGTTGGCAGTTCTCCTCCCAAAAACAGCTGGAGAAGCAAGAAAAAATCTCCAAACATGAGGATGTGCATCATGGCTGAAAACATGTAGAAACACAGGAGGGATTTTAGTCCAGTCTTACTTTTCCAGTTCAGATTAACCCTATCACTGAGCAAGTGAGAAAATATTATCAGGAGATGAATCTGTCTGAGGTAATCCATGCATCAGATAAAACTTAAATTGCCTAAATCCCTTCATGCTAAGACAAAGCTCAACCCTTTTCCTCTCATAATTCCTTCTTCCCAGAGAGCATTTAAACTTCTAGCTTAGAAACAGATGCATTTATATATATTTATATATATAATGCATTTTTTCCCAATATTTTTCTGCAGTCCCAATATTTTTTTGCAGTCCCATTGCACTTGTTAAATGACATGTTAAATCAGAATTATCATCCACCACAGTCCTTAAACCATCAGGCTGTTCCCATCACCACTGTCCAGACACACACAGCAATTCACCTCTTTATTGCGATGCTGCCATGCTCCAAAGAGCTTCTTCGAAATACATGGTTAGAAAAGAACACGCCAGAAATGAGTGGCTGATATGTGACTGATCACCAGAACGCACACAAAAAAGCTGCAGTTATTTGGGTTTCAGTTTGGAAAGGTGCTACCTGGCCAGATCCAAGAGCACTTCCCTTCCATGTGTTACTTCTCCATTTAATAAATAACCGATGTTCTCAACAGAACCCACCAACTCAGTGACGTGGGTGAATCCACAATTACTGTGATGAAGCCATCATCACACACCTCGTTTGGCATCTTCACTAACGTCTTCCTACCAGCTCCAGCACCACAACGTGTGGGCCTGGCCCCGCGCCACATTCCCAGCTCCAGGGAGACACCAGGCACCACCACACACAGAGATGGATGGGTTAAGTCCAACCTTGAGCCTCAAAATACAATCCCAACTTGTCAGAGTAGTTCAGATGGTTTGATGCACCCCACAAATGCCAAACCTTCTCTTTGCTGATCGCAAGTCTCATCCTTTCACCAACCAGCCACTTCTTCCACTTCTAACAGAGCTCAAGCCCAACAGGAAATACCAGGATCTGATTATGTAGAACTCAAACCTGTGGCAAAACAAAGCCACTCTGCTTGATTTTTATTTAAAGTTCTTTTTTTACTTCATCCTCAAGTGATCTGGCACCTGGAGTGTTGCTTTTTACACCCTGTAAGAAGATGGAGCAAATCATAACCACTGAGGAGCAATGCCTCCGAGCTCAGCTCTCACCCAGAAGGATGGCAGGAAGGAAGGGGAGGAAAGAGGCCAAAATCAGAAAAATATGATGTGTCTGACCTGGAACACAGACTGCTTCTATGAAAATGATGGTGAAACTGGGAGTTTTCTTACGAGATACTGAAACTCTACGTGCCTTCCAGATATTTCCATCTGGGTGAGTAGTTGGTTGGTCAGGAAAATGTGATTTTCCTCTGACTGCATGGGACAGAGAACACAGAGTGCCTTGGGTGACTCTAGACGTGAGTATACATACCTTTAAAAGGAATTTAATGTTAAAAAGCAGCATGTGTAGCAGTCTCCTCACTCCCTAGATCTGTTCAAGTCTAGGCACTTGTGTGTGGTGTACTCCAAGCAGGTTAAGACTATGTAAACACTGAGTCTTTCCAAAGCAACATCCAACTTTCCAGTAACTTCACGTGGTCTGAGCAACATAACCTTTAAATCACCCCAGCTTTTGCACTCCTATACCATGATGACTACAAAAAGGCTGTGCCTGGAAGAGAGTTCCACTGAAATAATGAGGGAACAATTAAATATTAAATGAAAACAAAGGATGAAGATGCTTTGAAGATTAATAGTAGTGTTTATGTGTTTAGAGCTGACACCTGTAAACACTGGATCTTTTTCTTTTTGTACAGTCTGATAAATACATGAACTACAAAGCACTTCCCATGTAGAAACCTGAGTGTCATTCATATTGGACTACTGTTGTATTTACACTGACCAGGAATGGCGGCATCGGACCTTACCGCACCTGCAATAAAATTATTTTGCTTTAAACTTGAAGAAAACAAAGGAGCAACCTGAAGCCATGTGTCAGTAAAACTTAAGTGGAGCAGTTGTCAAATAAAGCCAACTAGCACGTAGATGAGAGAAAAAAATTGGGTTCAAGGAAGTTGTGTTTTTTTCCGGGCGCTTCTAGTCTCTTGGGACACAACTTGGAAATCTTTCTCCTCCTCCTCCTCGGTATTACTTTTCCATTTTGTTTAAAACCCTAGACAGTTTCTGATGTCCATGCATCAAATACAGGTTCCTGGCTGTGCAGGGGGCTGCTGCTTCCGATTTCGTATCGCACCCGATTTCTCTTTGTAGGCAATTGGCATCTGTTGTGAAATGTCCACCAGCGCACTGGCCACCGCGAGACCTGGGGCAACAAAACAAAGAGTCAGGGAACAAAACAGCCACAGTGACAAATCCTTCAGAAACAGCTGAGAAAATCCCTCCAGGCCACAAAATGCGCAGAAATTTTTAAATAAACTAGAAAAGTGTTTTGGCTTAAGAATTAAACTACATCCCATACTCTGAAAGGAGCTGAAATACTGCATGTTTAATTAGAAGCAACAGCAGGAGGAAAAGATGCAATAAGGGTGGGTATTACTGGATGTAAAACTCTAAATATTGAAGCCTGAACCCTTAATATTGAAGGTGCCTTTCTCTATTCTCTATTGTAGATGGACTACAATAAACCTGAAAGCAAATGAGCATGAGTTACTCACAAATAACTACTGCAAACATGTCTGTAGCAGATCCCTCCTTCCCCTACCCACCTGTCAATTAAAGTGTAGTCCAATATCAAATGTTCATCTGTCAGTGACCTGAGTAATTAACTCAAAGCTCATGTTGGAAGCCAGCAGGGTCCAAACCAAGAAGCCTAAAATACCTTGAGCATGTCCCAAGCTGAACTGTGGCTACAGCAGCTTCTGTGGGATCAGGGAAGGTGAATCTGTAAGGCTAGGGAAGGAGTACAGACTTAATTCCAAGCCATCAGAGACAACAGTAATCCTCACCTGACTGTCCTGGTGGTGGAATACCCCCAAGTCCTCGAGGCAACCTCACGAACACCGAGAGAACGGCTGCTTTGTTCCCAAAGCAGGGCTCCAGCGCGATCGGCTTTGGTACAGTCTGCGGTGAGGGAAGCAGTGGGAGAAAACGAATGTTAAACACTGTGTTACACCCTCCCTCTTCCCCCAGCATCGCCTTTTCAGCTCGTACCAGCTCCAGGGCATGAACCACCATGAACCACACTGCTGTGCTTGGCGAATTTCCAGCACGCAGCCAGCAAAGCTAAAACCACTGTCAGCAACAATCAAAACACGAGTCATCATCAGAAAACACATTCACTTAATAAAAATCAGGCTATTAAAAAGTCAAGCACTACACAAGGCCTGTATTTCTCCCTAAATTCAATAACAAAGGAGCAGCTTATATAATCAACAGGACTGAGGGGTTTTTTCCATCGACCCCATCAGCAGCATGTCACTGATACCAGCACACGTAGCCACAGTGATTAGGTACTCCAAATTCTATTTCCAGAATTTAAGTCCATGTACCACCTTAACAGCACTCAATGCATGAACACAGTAAAGAACATTTTCCCAAGAACAAAAAGAAGTGTGCGAGGCCAGGCTGGACAGGGCTTGAAGCAACCCGGTCTAATGGAAGGTGTCGCTGTTCATGGCAGGAGGTGGAATTAGATGGGCTTTAAGGGCCCTTTCAGTCTGTGATTCTAATAGCTAATGGGCAGTCAGCTTTCTCCCACCCTGGAGGAGCAGGGGACTGGATCCCTTGCTGCCCCTCAGTGTCTGCGATCACCTCCCTCCCACTGCACTCTTGTGAAGATTTTACCTGAATGATCAACAGCCAACTTCAGGATGTCATCAGAAAGCCAAAATGCAACAGCCCAGCCCAGAAACTAAAGTATGTTCTCACCTGAGCCTGGCCCCAATCCCATACACAATCACACAGGATCAGCACGACTGGGGGATGCAACAACAGTAAGATGAAGATGCAAGTGTACACCAATGAGTACAGGCTCAAGAGAGTTTCTTCTTTTGTTCCACATCAGCTAAAAAAGCTGAGAAACACTGTTTTACCCAATACGCTCAGTGCTTTCTGTTTTCTTGTTTAGTATGGACAAAATCCACTCTGGTATTAATGAAATAATTAGTGCTTTTTCCATCAGGCATCAAACTACACCACAGTACTCAAATGTTCCACAGAAACTTAATACAATGTAAGCCATGAAAAAGCCCGAATGGGAGTCAAACATGCTGTTAAATTACTGCTGCTCAATAAAGAAGACAAAAGGAGACGACAGCAAGCAAAATGAAACTTAAAACTTTCCATATCTCACATTTACTGCAATGATTGCAGCAGGATTTGTTGGTCTGTGCAAGGCAGATAAATACGTGCTGCACGGGCTGGAGATGGAAGCTGCCTGGTTTATGACAGCAGATTTCTTCATTTCCTTGCCCCCACCAAAGGGATCAAACTCAGAGTAAAGCTTTTCCCAGGAAGCAAACAAGCACATCCTGGTGCTGTATCCCACAGTGACTCGACTGCCAGAGGTAATGGAGAGAGCACAGGGAAGGCAACTGCAGGAATAGAGCCCACAGACTTCTGGCATATGGGTGGGAGCAAGAACTGAACACAAAGTTGATTTTCTTTTGGAGAGACTCAAGTATCTTACTTATTCTACTGTTAATAAAGCAGTTCTGCTGAATCCCAGAGTTTGGAGGATGGTACCTGGGGTTACAGAGAGCTCTCGTGCTCACCCTCAGTGCTCAGCAGAATGGGCAGCAAAGACCATGCGGAGAAGTGATGGGGGGAAGAGAATGAAGGAACAACTGAGTAAGAAGAGATTATGTTTTAAAATACTTTTTAATGTATTTGGTTTTAACTCCTAATGGATTAATGGCCATGGAGATGCCCCCAGGGTTGGAGCCCCCGTTCTCTGAAGCGAGGCTGGGAATGTTCCCCTGGAGAAGAGAAGGCTCCAGGGAGCGCTCAGAGCCCCTTGCAGGGCCTCAAGGGGCTCCAGGAGAGCTGCAGAGGGACTGGGGACAAGGCATGGAGGGACAGGAGCCAGGGAATGGCTTCCCCCTGCCAGAGGGCAGGGATGGAAGGGATCTTGGGAAGAAATTGTTCCTCATGAGGGAGGGGAGGCCCTGGCACAGAGAAGCTGTGGCTGACCCCTCCCTGGAAGTGTCCAAGGCCAGGTTAGATGGGACTTGGAGCACTCTGGTGTAGTGGAAGGTGTCCCTGCCATGGCAGACACTGGAACAAGACGACCTTTAAAGTCCCTTCCAACACATGAGGATGCTCAGCAGCACACTCATCATCCTCCAGCCAACTTGCAGAAACAGGAGGCTGGAAAATACACCTCAGGAGTCACCAAATCCAGCCCTTCACTAACGCAGGCAACAGCACATAAAAGCACAATTTTCTGCTTTAAAAGTAGTTATGCTTTCAGCCTGTGCCATCACCTCTGGGAGACCTTTCCAGAGGCCCCCTGGTCCTGGATCTCACCACTCTGCCACCAGAAACTTTATTTTAACCTCAAATCTTTTTACACCTCCATTTATTCATCTGTCTGACGTTCTTCTGTGCTTTAACCCCCTCCCTGGGCTTTACCACGCTGTACATCTCAGCCTTCTTTTGGGCCAACTGAAAGAGCAATGCTCTGAATTCCTTCTCTGGACACAAGCACTGCCTCCTCCAGCTCTCCAAGAGTCCCTCTCTGCACCTCATCTCCTGTTCTCGACCACCAGTGACCTGAGAGGCATTTCAGGCTCTGACAGTGCCTCTGTTGTGGTATCAAAATCACCCTGAGTCTTCTGCACACCATAAAATAGAAAGAAACAGAAGTTGTTCATTATATAGCTCTCAGTCAGGGAGCTGAAGGGACTTGGAGGGGAATTTAGCTCATCTCTCAGCCCCAGGCAAGACCCTCTCTCCTCCTCTGCCCTTTCCAACTAATGAACCCTGAGTGTGCAGCAGAAACTCTCATTATGAGTCCCTGTGGGCACAATCTTTCCCTTTCCATGGGATTTTTATTTTGGTCCTCAAGGTCGCACATCTTCCTCCTCTCTGCTCTCCTGATTCCACAGCACAGACAGGTGGGGATAGGACGTAGCCCTGAGCTTCCTCCCTTCCCTTGTCAACCTGCCCAGAAAAGAACCAGAATCATGGAATGACTTGGGTTGGAAGGGACCTTAAAGCTCATCTCGTGCCCTGCAGTGGACAAGGACACCTTCCACTAGCCCAGGGTGCTCCAAGCCCCGTCCAATCTGGCCTTGGACACTCCCAGGGATGGGGCAGTCACAGCTTCTCTGGGCTGCGCCAGAGGAAAGAATTTCTTCCCAATATCCCATCTAAGTCTGCCCTCTGGCAGTGGGAAGCCATTCCCCTTGTCCCGTCACTCCAAGCCCTTGTAAAATCTCTCTCCAGCTTTCCTGGTGGTCCCTTCAGGTACTGGAAGGCTACAATCAGGTCAACCCAAAACCTTTTATTTTCCAGGCTGAACAACCCCAAAAAAGGTTAAGGGTTAGTAAAAAATTGTTAATATTTCCCTGCATGGGAAACTTTATTTCTCTCAACCATGCACAGCAAGGATAATGCACAAGCACCCAAAATCTGTCAGGCAGTTGCAAACTAATTTGGAAGGAATTAAGCACATCACTTTGCTGGAGCTAAGCTCCATCTTAAAACTAAAAGGGAAAAAAATGGCCTATTGTCCATCAAATACAGCTTTTCCTGAGACAAGCTGCACTTAATAACAACAAAAGCTAGCCTAAAGAATCAAGTCCTGCACATTTATTTTTGACAGCCCCAGTTCAGGCACCTGTTTTCTGAACTGTGACTCATTCTGCATCTCGTCTCTGAGCGTGTGCTCGCTGGGCCAAGAGACAAAGCGCAGCCGAGGGAATGACTCAGAGCCGAGTGACAGGAATGAGGAATTTGATGCAAGGAGGGGGTCAGCCGGGAGTGAAGGACACACTGCACCCTCTGCAAGACACAGAGAACCCAGCGGTGGAGCCAGGGACCAGACTCCGCACACAGGGAGGAAAATGTGAGTTCAACCAGCAACTTCACTGCGACCTGGACTGCGGATCTCGACCAGCGCCAGCCCTGCCCTGCCCTGCCCCTGCTTGTGTTTTGAAGCGACCTATGTAGGTGCCACCAGGGCACAAAGGGTCTAAGGTGGAGCTCGCTGGCTTCATCAAGTGGAATTTTGGTGGGGAGACCTCAGAAGAGCTCAGGTCTCCTTTCTTTACCCACTCAAGTGGTTTCTGAGCGCTCTTATCACAGAATCATGGAATCCCCTGAGTTGGGAGGGACCCACAGAGATCACCCAGCCCAGCTCCTGGACCTGCACAGACCCCCCAACAATCCCACCCTCTGTCTGAGAGCACTGTCCAAACGCTCCTGGAGCTCTGGCAGCCTCAGGGCCGTGCCCATTCCCTGGGGAGCCTGGGCAGTGCCCATCACCCTCTGGGGGAAGAACCTTGTCCTGATTTCCACCTCAACCTCTCCTGACACAGCTCCATACTCCCTTGTTGCAGATCCAAGCTGTTCTCCTGCAAGAAGATTTTGAGTGGACTTGGAAAGCAGAGATCAGATTCTGAGTGATGGCTTTTAAGGGCAAACTTAAAAAAGATATAAAAAATAGGTGCATTTCCAAACTGTGTAACAACCTTTACCAGATGCTTAAAACCTGCCTCTGCCAGCAACTTCCATTCAGAGTGTTTTGATAAACCCATTGCTGAATTGTAGAAAGGATTCCTTTTTATTGAAGGCGTAATGGCACTATAAAGTAGACATTATTCAAATCTATTTAAATAAGGTGCATCTCTGAGACACTCAGCACAAGAGGATTGCTTTGTGAGGCGCCTGAACAGCAGAGTCCCACCTTGGGAGGAGAAACAGAGCAGAGAACAGAGTCCTGGTGCTGGAGTGGCTGAACAAAGACCACGGTCAACAGCCACGGACAGACAACTGCAGCTGGGTGAGCTGCCAGGCCCCTCCCCTGAGGTACTTCTTGTCCTCAAAGAAATATGGGAAATTGTGCCTCCAGTGCACTGCAGGGACAATTTCATGGAGCCAATCACAGAATCATGGAATGGTTTGGGTTGGAAGGGACCTTAAAACTCATCTTAAAGCCATGGGCAGGGACACCTTCCACTATCCCAGGCTGCTCCTAGCCCCATCCAATCTGGCCTTGGACACTTCCAGGGATCCAGGGGCAGCCACAGCTTCCCACGGCACCCTGTGCCAGGGCCTCCCCACCCTCCCAGGGAACAATGCCTTCCCAATATCCCATCCATCCCTGCCCTCTGGCACTGGGAAGCCATTCCCTGGCTCCTGTCCCTCCATGCCTTGGCCCCAGTCCCTCTCCAGCTCTCCTGGAGCCCCTTGAGGCCCTGCAAGGGGCTCTGAGCTCTCCCTGGAGCCTTCCCTTCTCCAGGGGAACATTCCCAGCTCTCCCAGCCTGGCTCCAGAGCAGAGGGGCTCCAGCCCTGGAGCAGCTCCGGGGCCTCCTCTGGACTCTCTCCAGCAGCTCCACGTCCTTCTGCCGTTGGCCCCGGGGCTGGGGCAGCTCTGCAGGTGGGGTCTCACCTGACTGGGACAGAGGGGCAGAATCCCCCTCCCCTGCACTGAATAACCTGAACCCTTCTCTGCAAAGGGCTTTCCCTGCTCCTCCACAGCAGCAAAGCAACCACCAATGGAAATGACGGGCAAAACCCCCAAGAACTCCAAGAATTAGAAATGCCAGTCAAACCCTCCTAGCCTGGAAACAGTGACCACCATTTCTGGGTGGAAATAGGAAGTTAACTGTACTTCACTAAGTGGTGACACAACCCCATTTTTCCTGGAGGCAGTGAAATCTGTTGTCAGCTGTTTTCCACATATGATTTTACTGGCCCAAACCAGCACTAAAAAGCCAAGTAATTCCAGTTGTTTCTGAATTTTGATGTGCATTTAACATGCATAAAGCGTAAACCATTATGGACATTGAAATCAATAAGAGACACATTACGTGATTTAATTAGTCCGGCTTCTCCAGCAGGATTTTCCACATGAACAGGGCATTTCCCAGGAATTTGTCGGGGCTATTTCTAGGTGACCCAGGTGTGGAATACACCACCAGTTCCCTTGGGAGTCAATTTCACAGTGAAATGCTTTCCCCAAGCAGGCTGAATTGTGTGATGCTCAACCTAAACATTTTTATTTCATCTCATTATTTCTATTTACGCTGCTTTTACTTGACAAATTCAAGAAGTTAATAATGTGTCACATAAAACTAATGACTAGAACAATAAATATTCTGTATAATTTCACAAACACAGCATCAGTTTTATTTAGGTTCTGTGATACACTGCCAGCATATTGCTTTTCAAGACGTATTTAAAAAAATACCATGGAGTATTTTTCTTCCTTAACAAGAAAACATGTTTCTGTAGTTTGATCAAATAACTCTTACATGGTTTCAATTTCCAGGAAGGAAATTAAAATAAAGGAAAAATCTTATGGTGGTAGATGAGAAAAGGAACATTACCCAAACAGTTCAATTTTATTATTTGATTCCACTTGTTCAGGTGATTTCACTCTGTAGAAAAAGGGTCAAATTCCATTTGCAAGTTTTTAAATTGTGCCATTAAAAGCTGAGTGAACATTTGCAAAACAAGTTACAAGCAATTTCCTATTAAAAATAGATTATTAAGCGTTAAAAATCATATTCTCAGGGTAATATGTGTGTCTTGCAAGATAGAGATGAATGAACTTCCAGCAATAATTCACAGTAAATGAGTTTAGATTAAAAATTTATATTTACCTTGTCCCTGATATCTACCTTGGAATTTTAGAGGGGCTGGGGAATGAATCCACTTGGTCCCAAAACTGGGTTGCTGCATGTGAGGAACTAAATAAAAATCATATCCAAACCCTCATAGGGACGTTAACAGCCTGAAATGGAAAATGCAGATCCGAGCACCCCATATCTGGAGCCCACATGCCACCAGCTCCACGGAGCCCCGAGTCTGCTCCCCCTTTATTTAACAATTGCTCTGTATTTTCAAGTGCACGTGTCAGTCCAGCAGCACCCAGCCACCAGCTTGGGGTGAAGGCAAGGATTTTGTGAGGTGAATTTGGATCTCCAAGGCAGTTCCCCTGAAATGACCAAATCTCATGTCACAGTTTGAGCTTTGCCACTCACAGATGCCAACACTTGTCCTTCGTCTTCAGTTCCCAGCCCTCCCCCAGGCAGGGGGTGGATGAGGCCATGGGTAGCAAATCTGGGAGATAGATAGATATATATACATATCTATATATATATAGATATAGCCAATGGTGGGTTTTTATTCTGTATGGGTGAACAGGCAGGACTTCTACAGTTCTTTTCAAACTCAGCTGGTTTTTGCACAGGAAAAAGGAGAAGTAAAAAAACCCAATGAAATAGGACAATTGGATGGAGATTGCAAACACAACACACAAAACAACTGCTTGGCATAAATGAATGCAAATAAGTCCATGATAATGCTGTTGAGAAGCTGCTGGTGTTATTACTACTTCAATCAGAGAGATACTCGTTAGAGGGAAAAAAGGAACTTAGAAAATCCTTCTCCTGTGGGAAGCTTCATGCTCCTTCCTCTCCTTCCAGCAAATTCCTCTTTATCAGCTAAAATCAGGGTCCAACCTGCGGAAATGTTTACAGTCTTCAAATCTAAAACAAGTTAAAATCACTTATCAGCCAAAAATTCCCTAAATACAAGGCAGGCTTAACAGATATCTCTGCTGATCTCATGACAGCTCTCTTCCAAATATCTATACTCCATATTAAATTACAGGAGTAGCAAAAGTTTCCCCTATTTTTTTTCCCCTAATTTTGCAATAGAAATCAAAACGAGATACTGGGCACTTGTTAACTGGAAATAATTCATTAGGTGAAGGTTTTATCAGGTGTTTTTGTTGATGTTTTGGTAAGAGGGACCACAGCCAGCCTATAAGGAATTCTAGTGCAGCTAATCCACTTTGCACACCTCAGCTGCCCAGGGAACGCTCCCTTCCTACCACTGGCATTCCTTCAAAGGGGATCCCACACTTTTCCATGACCTAAAAGTGGGCCCATGCAAGGGGAATAAACACCAAATAGAAACTACAAGCTGGAGTGTCCTCCTTGTGTGTTCCTTTGTCACCCTGATGCTACCAGAGGGAGTCTAATGAGTGGAAGTGGTTTTGCTAAAGACAGAGAGACAGCTACAGCCTTGGAATTCCTCGATGTTAACCCATGGAAAAGCTCCTAGAACCAGCAAATGCCAGACAGCCCAGAAATAAGACTTTAGAAATTAAACTGCCTTTCCAAAGGCAAGTTAAGAGGCCCAGAGCCTTCCTCAGGCAGAACCACACCAGCCCTTCTGGCCTCAAAGGCTGCATGTGAACCATCTCCAGCAACTGCCACAACAGATCAGGATTATTCAGTTTATTTTCCCCACCTCAATTTCATCCCCTTCCTGCAACTATTATCCTTTTGAGGACAGGAACGACTTTCAGCTTATTTATATCATCCTTGAAAAACCCTAAGCTGCTCTGTCTCCCTCTAGCACATCTCAGTTGGACAAGAAGAAATGGGTTCCAGTTGTGCCTCGGGAGATTTAGATGGGATATCAGGGAAAATTTCTTCATGGAAAGACTTGTAAAGCATTGGCACAGGCTGTCCAGGGAAATGGGCAGCACCATCCCCAGAAATGTTCAAAAACCTTGTGGACGTGGTACTCGAAGACACAGTTTAATGGTGAACATGGTGGTGGTGCTGTGTTCATGAATGCACATGGTGATTTAAAGGCCTTATCCAGCCTTATCAGTTCTGTGATTTGACACAGCCTGGTCATTTCTGCTTAACGTGGCTTTCACACACCACATCTCAAGCCTGCCCTCCTTCCAAATCTGCCTACTCACACAGGACCCCCAGCCCCAGCTCGGTGGAGCTGTCCTTGCCACGCTTACACTAACCCAGCTCATTGAGTGAGTAGGTTGGGAGGTCACAAAAGCTGGTCCATCAGCATATTTGATGGACTAAAAGCAGGTCAGCAATGTGTGAACTAAAGGGGAAAGTGAGCCATCAAGAGTGACAACCAGAACAGGATAAAAGCTGTAAAAACCACCAGTTCCTTCCCTGGCCCTTAGCTCTTCACTGAACTCCAGCTGCATGGAACAGCCCAAAATCAAGCTACATGTCAAAATTAAGATGAATTCACCCTGCAGAAGTGCTGGAGCTGGCAGATGCTTCATTTCAAATAATTCCTCACCCTGCAGCTTCCCCAAACCCTGCACCCTGTGGCACAGGACTTACTACTCATTTTTCTGCTCTTTACTGCTGGTTGCAACTTCATTGCAACATAAAAGGAATTTAGCAAGGGCATCACTTGGATAAAAAATACAAATAGACTGAAAATATATTAATTAATCTGTGGTACCCCCTGCCCACTCTCAAATCAGCTCATCACTTTAGCTCTGCACTTCTTGAACAGATGGGATCTTCTGGCAGCCTTTAAACCATTCAACAGCACTTTCTCCCATAACAAAGCAAACTAATTACTAGAGTAAGATGCTATTTCCCATCTATTTTTCTGCTATTTTTAAGGAATCAGCTTGCTGTCTGATTCAGGATTTGCAGTGAAGCCCTCAAACAGCAGAATTAAATGCACATTGGCACAAGGGTACAGAACATGCTAAATGAACTTCACAAGGATTTTGCTCACCAAATGCTTCTCCCTTTCCCTTTAGGAAACTAAGGATCATGGATGCACAGATAATTAACCCTTAGCACTGGCTTCATGGGCAGGATCCCTAAACATGGCACAGCAAAGGCTGCTCCAGCTCTGCTCTAAAAGATGCCAAAATAATTTTTTTCCAGCTTGAGGATAATTTTTTCCCAATGCAACAATTTTCTTGTTGACCCTGTAAGTGCTTTGTTCAACCTCAGCATTTGCTTGCTAGGCTGCGCATGTTTTTTCCAAGGTAACTTCTTGCCTTCAGCAACTTCAAGATACGTGGAAATCAATTTCAAAATTATAAACTTCCCAAATTCTTTTGGGAAAGCTTCTAAAAGTGGCTGCAGAGGATTACAAGACTTAGATTAATTCGATAACAAGCCCTAAAAAAGCCCAAGCTACAGCAATACCAGTTCAGACACTTGGATGAGTCCCAGACACCCAAGGAAGTTAAAGACTCTTAGAAAAAAAACTGCAACATTCAGCACCTCTGAAGGCACAAAGAGCTGCAGAGAGAAGCCAACAGATTTTGTAATAACTAAGCAAATTTAGTGGCAGATTTGCGATTCGATGAGTGAGTATTTGTTGAGTGGCAAATAAACCAAAGCAGCTAGTTACGTGTTGCCTAGCTGCAGCCTCTAATAGGAATTGCTTCCCTGCAGGTAAATCACTTTCTATTACTCCTAAGTACCCCAGGAAAAATACTAATTGAAAACACAGTTCTAATACTGTCCAGCAGGAAAACATTAGCTTAGGATGGAACTAGCCTGACACTGGCTGCCAACTGGCTATGGACAATGGAATAGGAAACTAATCTCTTGCAGACAAGACATCCCATTTTCCACTTCTCCTTTGTAACCTTCAAATCAACTCGTCATTAACCAACGGCTTTGATTCTCATGGGGAAAGAAAACCATCAGTGAATTAATGATAATGCAGGTCTGGCTTTGTTGCATTAAAATGAAGACTCAAATTTTGACACAGTGGATGGCAGAGGAACTGGAGGGCGGATACAACATCCAGCACCGCAGTAACATTTCCCTCTTTTCTTGGCTAAGAGTTAAAGAACAGCCAGACCACAAAGCAACCACGAAGAAAAGCGCAGTTGTCCAATTCTGTATTGCCCCAGCCCATTTTCCTGCAGCTCCCCCTTGCCAAGAGCTTTTTCCCATGCAGGTGCAGAGGGGATGAGGAGAAAAACCCAAGTTGCTGGCTAGTGTTAAACCATAACACCCCATAGATACTAAGACTGGTTTTTCATTTCTATTTAAATTCATTTCCATGCAGGAGCTAACAGGTCAGACTATCTCAGAAGCATCATTCCCCAAGTTGCTTCCAACCCACAACCTTGCCAAGCCTCCTCTCCTTTTGTGAAACACTCCAGCCTTTTATGACTACTTTTATTTTCTACCCAAGTTCTCCAAGATGAGAAAAAACTAAATAAACCCCATAAAATTTAGTAACTCTCCTTGTCATGTAAAGGTGCCCTTGTTCTGCACTCACATCTGGCAGCAGATGATGGCAGAGGTCCCTGCCCACGGCAGATAGTTGGAATGGGATGATCTTTAAGTTCCCTTCCATCCCAAAACACTGACTCAGTGATTTTATGAAGTTACCCATTGACACAACATTACAGGTCCACATTCATCTACTCAGCTCCAGATTACTGTACCAGGTTTGTGCCATTTACATGAATCAGACCATCTCATTTGTGCCCAAAACTGATTAAGAAACACGTATATGAGTTATCAGCACAGAGGCAATTACCAGTTGATAGCGATTTCTGGGTCTAAAAGAGGATATTTCTTCACAGTCTTACTTAATACGCTTCAAACCAGCTTCTTCATCCATTCTAGAGTAACCCAGGGAGCCCAGACAAGATGAGGGCAGCAGAACAAGAGAAGAAATAATGCACTCATCAGAACCGAAGAGATGCAAAGTTTATCCTCTCTGTAGTTTGAGTGCAGACAACTTGTCAGAGATCAAAACGTTTAGGACAGCTTTGTTCTAGCCTGATCCCACAGGAGAGGTGTTTTTAGCTAGTTTACTTCCAGAAGACAGAAGATGAAGGGAAGGGCCTCAGCCTCGGACAGACAGACTGCAACCCAAAACCATCAGCAGCTGGAGTACATCCTCCCAGATCTGCCTCCAGCCCGATGGAATCATCCATATGCATCCCATGGCTTTTTTGATGAGCAATGGAATAGAGGTTCAGCCTAATGTGGTCGGTGACAATCCAAGTTTGCAAGTCTGGATTCCCAAGTCTGGGTGAGCTGTGAGAGGTGATGACTCCCAGTACCAGCCCCATGACAGAAGCAGGGAAATTAAAAAAAAACCAGAAAATCTGAGGATCTGGAGTCAAAAGGAAGTCAGGGGGGAGGAGAACCAGTCAGAGAATCCAAGGAGAGGCCCAGATACTCAATCACCCGAATTACTGAGGACCTTTGCAAATTTTACTTTACTTCCACTATGCTCCAAACTAGGCACAAGACAGGATGAGAGGAAACAGCCTAATGCTGCACCAGGAGAGGTGTAGATAGGAAATTAGGGAAAATGTCTTCACAGAAAGGGCTGTCCAGCCCTGGCACAGCTGCCCAGGGCAGGGGTGGAGTCCCCATCCCTGGAGGGATCTGAAAGCCCTGTGGATGTGCCACTTGGGGACATGGGGCAGTGGTGGCCTTGGCAGTGCTGGGGGAGTGGTTGGACTCAATGGTCAGAGAGGGGTTTTCTAACCTTAATTATTCTGTGATGCAATATACTGAAGAGCTGTTTCTACGCAATGTCCACCCAGAACCCGGTGCAGGACACCAATCAAGTGGAAAAGTATTAAAACTGGCCATGGCAGACCATATTTACACATAAATAAGGAAGACCTAAAGCTATACAGGCAACCTTAATGGTGGCATTTCCTGATACTTAGGCAAAGACTTAAAAATTATTACTCACCAAACAGAAGTTTTGGGGTCAGACTGCTTTCATGTGCTTTACAATAATTAAAATATACGTATTTTTTAAAGAAAACCAGAACTAGCTCTCTTGTTATAGTAAGAGAATGTGAGAAACTTAGTGTCTGGACTAACCACAGAATCACAGAATGATTTGGGTTGAAAAGGACCTTAAAGATCATCCAGTCCCACCCCTGCCATGGGCAGAGACACCTTCCACTGTCCCAGGTTGCTCCAAGTCCCATCCAGCCTGGCCTTGGGCACTCCCAGGGATGGGGCAGCCATAGCTGCTCTGGGCACCCTGTGCCAGGGCCTCCCCACCCTCACAGGGAAGAACTTCTTCCCAATATCTAATCTATATCTACCCTTCTTAACCTTAAGGCCTAATGAGAAAGACTTCCAAAAAACTTAAGTCTAACTAAAATAAAACAATCCAGCTGCCTTAGATGAGAAAGAAAAATAATCAGTGTTCTCAGGTTCTTCATTTTTTCTTTTTGTATAAAAGTCTGTGCTGGTCAAAGCATCACATCAAAAAGACCTTTGAATTAATTCGTCACCTGTTAAATATGCTTTCCTTAAAAATTCAACGTGTTGTGTGTAAGAATATGCCAGCCTGGTGTACAACGATTTCTTCATGCTCCTATTTGCTAATGACAAGATATATTGGAATATATATTTTTAATGAGAAATATGTTAACACTGTTACAGTACTCAGACATGATTACATTCACATTTGTTTTGAGATAGCATGGCAAAGGGTTTCTATCTGCAGCACCTACAACAATTTCCAGCCCAGTGCTCTCTGTTGTAAAGCTGAATTCTTCTCTATTTCAAAGCATAAAAACTAACACGGCAAACCAACACTTCAAACCCAACAGCAGTATAACTTTAATGTGAACCAGCCCAAAAGTTATGAGTGAATATCTGAAGGGATAAAAGCAAATTGAAATGGTACCTGTTGGACCCCCTGGACTTAGAGTTTCTTGCAGGTATATAAAAAAATGAGAGGATTTGGGATTATTGTGTTAAATATCCATGGTTAATCATGGTGAGGACCATCCCAAAGCCTCAGCTCTCACCTTTATGCTTCCCCCAATGAGATCTGGTGGCTCTTCATCTGTTTCTAAGGCGACGTTGATGGAGGCGAAGGGGCGACTTGCCATCTGTTGCATCTCACGCAGTAGTTGCTAAATTTATTAAACAGAAAAATATTATCATCATATTGTTCCGACACAAAGATGAAAGACAAATGTATCTAAAATGTTTTGCCCAATACAAAGGGATATCAATGAATATGGGAAAATAACCTCCAGGGGTTTTAATGGGCTTAAGAATACAGATAATGGCAAATATTCACATTACTACAATTTAACAAGTTATTGGAAATAAAGCTGAATGCACAATGTGAGCCTGACATGTCTGGGAGAGAAAACGATCTGACTGAGTCTCCATAAAGCAGTTATTTACTTTTTAAGCTGTTGTTTGTCATCACCTGTCTGATTCCCACTCCATAGGATTTGTGGGAATCATTTTAAAATTAAACTGGCAGCAGTATGTAACTACTATAAGAATGAAGTTGCTATTTTTTATAACAGCACCAGCAAAATGCTGTCAGGCTTCTATTGAATAATCCTCTTTTTTATTGTTTCCTTGCTGAATACAGAAAATGGCAAACATGTCCTTATTGTAAAATGTTTTATTAAAATAAAAAACCTTTTCCCAGGCAAATCCCCACAAGCTCTCATGACACAAGACATCTTTTCATTGTGCTCCTAAGCACTTCTAAGCACTATGATGCAGCTTCCCCTTTTTAACACCAAAAAATAGATACTTTCTACACAGCTGGGCTGGAAACAGCATTCCAGTTTTAGCTGAGCTATGGACACACTTCTTTTTGGCTCCAGTGACTAATCTCAGGCGAGAAAGAAGCCAGAATTCCCTGAAGCAAGGGGTCCAGTGGGACTCTGTGTCTCTGTTTAATAAGGGAAGAGGCAAACACTTTGTACAGCAAGTGAAAACCCAGTGCTCTTAACCTTAAATGCAGAAACTGCCCAAACCTCTCATACAGCTTCACACATTTACCATCACTACTCACTACAGCAACACCAGTTATCCTCTACTTTTGAGCGAGACTGAGGCACCACCAACACTCTCTAAAATTCCCACCATCAACACCCACATTCTCCCATTAATTCTGGGCAATCAATTCCCATTAAATCTGGACACTTCAAGCCCAAACTGATCATTTACAACACTCAAGAAGTGCTACAGAAAACACCACAAAGTGCATGGTGCCCCAAATATCCCCCATCCAGCACAGCAGAAGGTGAAAGGAAGGTGCTGTTATCCAGCAACATTGTTTGGACAGAACTAATTCATAGCATCACCAAATCCCAGAATGGTCTGAGTTGGAAGGGACCTTAAGGATCATCAAGTTCCACCCCCTTCCTGGGATCAATCCCTGCCTGTTCCACCCAGGGACAGACAGGGACACTGAGGGACACCCAGGGACAGACAGGGACACTGAGGGACACCCAGGGCTCAGGGCCCCTCTCAGCTGGGGCTCCTTTCAAGGCTGAACAGCCCCAGCTCCCTCAGCCTTCCCCGGGCAGGGAGACGCTCCAGGCCCTTCCTCATCTTTGCAGTCTCCTCTGGACCCACTCCAGGACACCCATGTCCTCCCTTCTGTCCTGAGGAGGCCAGAGCTGCACACAGCACTCCAGATGTGCCTCACCAGGGCTGAGCAGAGGGGCAGGATCCCATCCCTGACCTGCTGGCACTGCTCTTCCTGATGCCTCCTGGCATCCCATTGGCCTTCTCGACACTGCTGGCTCAGGGACAGCTGGCTGTCTACCAGGACCTGGTGGTTGTTCCTCCCCAGGTGCAGGATTTCAGAAGGTTCCTCTCTGCCAATCTCTCCTACCTGTCGAGGTCCATCTGAAGGGCAGCACAGATCCTTCAGGGGAACCGGCTGCTCCTCCCACCTCTGTGTCTTCAGGGAACGCTGAGGGAGGCATCGACCCCTCATCCAAATCACTAATGAACCAGTCAAACAACACTGGGCCCAGTGCAGAACCTTGGGGGACACCACTAGTGACAGGCCTCCAACTAGACCCTGTGCCACTAATTACGACCCTCTGGGAACCTTTTTTGGTCTTTGCTCTGCCAAATCACCTATAATTTTGAGACTTTTCCAGTGCAGAAAACTAGAGGACTGTCTCTGTAGCCTGGGGGTGCAGGCAAGGCATGATGAGGTCAATACAGATAAGCTTGTGGGGTGTATGAGCTTCTAAGGCTCTCAGTGTACTTAAGAAAACTGTAAAATTTTACTGCCATAAAAGGCATGTGATAAAGTTTTCCTTCATTTTTGAAAGAAAAAAAGAAAGGGGGAGAAAGCATTTTGAGCAGATTGTAGATACTGTCACGAAGCAAAAACCCAACAAATCCACACAAAGGGAGTGTTCGTAAGCAAACTTGTGTGTAACTCACACTTGGGTAAAAGGACACAAGGAGTGTTCGGGTATTTAAAGCACACCAGCAGATTGCAGACGAAAGCAAGTGTGAAACAGATTGCTGGGTTGTTGTTCCTGTAATTGTCCCCTTCAGCTATCGCAAAGTGCTTTGTTTAATGGCTATAAAATCAATGAACAAGCTGTCCTGATGAAGATGTCCAAGAGACTGACGAACTAAAAGCTATTAGTTCTTCAAAGGAAGTTATTTTACTAAAGAAAATGTGCAATTTGGCAACGTGACTCCTACTGAAGTCAAAAGTAGTTTTGAGAATATAGAATCACAGAATGGTTTGGAATGGAAGGGATCTCAAAGATCATCCTGTTCCACCCCGTGCCATGGGCAGGGAAACTTTCCACTATCCCAGGCTGCTCCAAGCCCCGTCCAGCTTGGCCCTGAACACTTCCAGGGATCCAGGGGCAGCCACAACTTCCCACGGCACCCTGTGCCAGGGCCTCCCCACCCTCCCAGGGAACAATTCCTTCCCAATATTCCATCCATCCCTGCCCTCTGGCAGTGGGAAGCCATTCCCTGGCTCCTGTCCCTCCATGCCTTGGCCCCAGTCCCTCTCCAGCTCTCCCGGAGCCCCTTGAGGCCCTGCAAGGGGCTCGGAGCTCTCCCTGGAGCCTTCCCTTCTCCAGGGAAACATTCCCAGCTCTCCCAGCCTGGCTCCAGAGCAGAGGGGCTCCAGCCCTGGAGCAGCTCCGGGGCCTCCTCTGGACTCTCTCCAGCAGCTCCACGTCCTTCTGCTGTTGGCCTCAGGGCTGGGGCAGCTCTGCAGGTGGGGTCTCAGCTGAGCATAAAAATGCCCAAATCAGGTAAAATCAGAGATCTGGGATGCAACCAAAGCAGCAAATGCCTAAGGGAACATCATTTTCCTAACACCAGCTTCTGGTGTAGCACAAGTCTTGTTACAAAGTTCCCCCTAAAAATTAAGAATTAATTTAAGAAATAATTGTTCTATAACTTGAATGTCACTCTCTCCCCCAAGGCTTGTACCGTGCCTGTTTAACCCAGACACATATCTATCCTTCAATATTTGTTTGGTGTGTCAAAATTTTAATTAAAAGATTTTATGATGCTGTAAGGGAGAAACTGTGACTTTTCCCCAGTCAGGGCCCTGAGCATGGCTTTACAAGTCAGCAGCTGTTAACATCTAGATCCACCAGAACCTGCCTTTCCCTCACTTCTAATGATGGGCTTTCTGAGATTTCAGATAATGAACCTCAATACTCTTTCAAGCCAACCCTTGTTTTCCAGATGACATGATTAATAGGACAACCTGGGAATATTTTAAATCACTTGGGAAGAGGATTTTAAAGGCAAAACATTAGACAGGCTTAGAAAGAAATCACATCAAAAAGCCTGTCCTGGAATACACCTCTGCCCTTTAATATTTAAATAACTGCAAACGGTGAGAATGTGCACAACTTTCATTTGCATTGAGTTTGATTTTTTTTCCATATCACAGAATCATGGAATTGTTTGGGTTGAAAGACACCTTAAAGACCATCTTGTTCCATCTCCTGCTATGTTCCACCTTCCACTAGACCGGGTTGCTCCAAGCCCAGTCCAACCTGGCCTGGAATCCTCCAAATACAGTGATTCCTACCAGGAATATTTTAAATTCACACATGTTGAGTAATGGACAATCTAAAATGAAGAGTGTGTTACTGATGGGAGAAAAACCTCCTGAGGAAGTGAGGAAAGCCTTGTCAGGCAGTAGTGCAGGCTCTCACGGAGAAGACAAACAGCTATTCAGGTTACAAGGTTAATTGACTAATATAACCTATGCTGTGCTCCCTGACAAGAAAAGCCTGGACATTTTATTCCTACCATAAAGCAGCCACCAGGCTCCGTATAACCATCCTGTTACATTCATCTCAGCAACTGCCCTCTGCAGAGACTGTTTCATGAGCACAGGGCTCCAGGAGCTTTGGGGGTAGGGCTCTGATATTTTCAGCCATGAAATAACAGTGGTTTTTCCAGAAGAAAGGCACACATTATGGATTTTACTTGCTCCTTATGAAGAATGGCTTTAAAAACAAGGTTATCGAAACAGCGATCTCAAACTCGTAATGAACTCCGGTATTTACATGAGCAATTTGTCTCAATTTTTTTTGAAGAAGGAAAACACACCAGGAAGGAAAACAGTAGGAACTCAAGGAGGACAGTAGTGAAGTACTGGTACAGGTTGCCCAGAGAAGCTGCAGATGCCCCTGGATCCCTGGAAGTGTCCAAGGCCAGGCTGGACAGGGCTTGGAGCAAGCTGGGATAGGGGAAGGTGTCCCTGCCCACAGCAGGTGGCGGAACAAAATGAGCTTTAAGGTCCCTTAGAAGCCAAACCATTCTATCATTCTATGATTCTACAACCATGGGTGTGTTAAGCGAGCAGCAGGCTTGAATGAGCTTTCATTTTAATGGAGAGTAAAAGCAAAGCAAGCGGGATCCCACAGGAAGGAGACAAAATCGCAGCAGACAGGATGTATTCAGGCCAGGCAGCCCGAGTACCTCTGCTGGTATGTCTGGTACCATTACACCGGCCCACAGTCAAAGGAGGTGAACTTCAACAAGGGGAGCCAGAAAACAGTGACGGTCTGATCAACACTGGGTTTTGCTCCAGGAAATTTGTAGCTCTAATTTTTCAAAGTATTTCTGAAATTCAGATATTTCTGGACCTGCAGGTTGCTCTTTTTAGAAGTACAGCTACTCCGAGCATCCTGAGGACATACATTTGGTTTGAGAAGAACATCTGTTGAAAACATTCCAATAGAGGAAGCTACACATTCCTTTACTTTGATAGAATCACAGAATCATTAAGGCTGGAAAACCCTCTAAGAGCATGGAGTCCAACCATTTACCCAAGACTGCCAAGGCCACCACTGCCTCATGTCCCCAGGTGCCACATCCACATGGCTTTGAAATCCCTCCAGGAATGGGGACTCCACCACTGCCCTGGGCAGCCTGTGCCAGGACTGGAAAGCCCTTTCTGTGAACAAATTTTTCCTTATAGCCACCCTAAACCTCTCCTGGAACAGCTTGAGGCCATTTCCTCTCATCCTGATGAGACAACTACTATTAGAAGTCATCCTTGAATATTCATATGAAAACCTTCAAGGTTGCAATGAATTTTAGATGGTGCCTCAAAGACATGGTTATGACCAAGCCCCAGCTGAACTGGGTCTCTGATCCTGTAGTTCTGTATCATCATGGAAAAAATCAAGCTCCCCCTATGAACAAGCAAAACCACGTGCTGTGTTCTCCATGCTGTCCATAGCCAACTTTAAAACCCAGGAGACACCAAAATCAGCTGTGTGTTCCGAGCCACACCCCTGTCAGTACTGCAGAGACGGACCAGTCCATTGGCCTAAAACCCAGAGCCCTCACAAACCACAGGGAGTCTACAGGAAGTCCCAGCTCCAGTGTCACAGCAAGGGGAGAAAGACAAGGAAGATGTAGATGTTTAGAGGGATGGAACACCTGTGAGTAAAGGCTGAGTTAGTTGGGGTTGTTCAGACTGGTGTTTTGAGCTTATTCCTGCAAATCCTTTTGCTTCAAGGGCTCCATTTGAATTCAGCAGGCAGCATGTCCCACTTATGCACAAATAACTATTTCTGTATGCACATAAACTATCAACACCCTATTTTCAGGCACGATTAACTTAGCTGGGAGGACACGTCCCAGAACTCACTTGTAATGACATCTCCCAAAACTGCAGCTTGCAGGCTGCTGACAATCGGTGTGGAAAGGGGACACCACCCTCACCGGGTTCCCAAGGACCTATGGAGAAGGTTCCAGCCCTGGTGGCAGTGGCAGCTTGATGGATCTGCATGTCTGCAGGGCCAGCTCCAACAGGTGCTCAGGCCCCATGGAATCATGAAATGGTTTAGGTTGGAAGAGACCACAGAGACCATCTAATTCCAAGCCCCTGCCATGGGCAGGGACCCCTTCCACTATCCCAGGATGCTCCAAGCCCCGTCCACCTTCCAGGGATGGGGCAGCCACAACTTCTCAGGGCAACCTGTGCCAGGGGCTCACCATCCTCACAGCCAGGAATTCCTTCCCAATATCCCATCTAACCCTTCCCTCTGGGTAAGGGTGAAGGGTTAGATGGGATATTGGGGGGAAAGCCATTCCCTGTGTCCTGTCCCTCTATCTCTTTTCCAAAGGCCCTCTCCAGCTTTCCTGGAGACCCTCTAGGCCCTGTAAGGGGTTCTAAGGTCTCCCTGGAGCCTTCTCTTCTCCAGACTGAACACCCCCAGCTCTCCCAGCCTGGCTCCATAGGAGGATCACTGTACATTACTTGGAAGTACTATATAGATCCTGCTGTAGCAACATTTGCTTTATGTCAACATAACTTGGTGACCTTGGGGGGAGGGGGAGAAGACAATGGAGTTACCTTCCAAAATAAAAATTGGCATCAGCAAAAAATAAACATACAAGCCATAAATATTCCGTGAAGATGAGCCACAGTGTCTCAGAACTAAGTGATTTAAAGCATTTAACTACAATTACACTAACTACCATGTAAGTCAACAAACAAACAATTTTCTCTGATGCTTTCATCATCACTGAAAATTAAGTTTTTAAGCCCCTAGAGCAGTGCACATATTAATGTTAGCTAATTAGTTTTGTAACTGACTTTGCAGGCTATGTTGAAAGAGAGAGGAGGAGAGAATTAATGTTCAAATCTTTCTCAACAGGCATTTCCACACTTCAAAACTATAACAAACCAGAAAGCAAAGCTGCTGGGAAGTTGCCTCATGCTGAAATGACAGAAGATATTTAATTCAGGGCTGATTAAGATAAGCAAGTTATTCATCATAATCATGCCCAGTAGGAGGGCATAGAAATCCTGACCTTTAATAAGAAGAATAAGATCATTTCTTTTTAAAAGACCAGAAGGATCTAGTCCCATGCAGACTAAAATATACACCAATACCTGATAATTACACAATAGCACAACGAAGCTTTGGCTTGGTAGAGCTCTTCTGGAATAATTACACAACACTCCTTCTCTCCCTGATCTTTCCAAATAACTAAATTAGATACCTGTACAGCTGATGCCTACCATCAGAAAGCGACCTTGGAGTCTGAAACGAGAACAGCTTCAATACACCTGCAGTCATGAGGTTTTTTTAAACAAGGTTGACCTGTCCTAGAGACGGGCTTGATAGAATCATAGCATCATGGAATGGTTCGGGTTGGAAGGGACCTAAAAGCCCATCCAGTTCCACCCCCTGCCAAACAGAAGGTTCCATCCAATGGGCTGGTATTCCAAGGATGATACTTGGTTTTCATCTAATTTGATACTCCCGCTTCATCTTTGCTCAAGTTCCAAACATTTCTTTCTTGGGATATAAAACCAACTTAACTCTCTAGCACCAACTCCACTGAAGACTCTGTGACAAGAGCTCAGATGTCTGCCAGTGCCAGTCTGTGACTGCCAACCCAATCCAATGGTGTCCTACACGGAGAGATTAAAGATCCAACCGGTCAGCTGGAACTGGCCATCTGAAGTTCCCCCGAGATGAGCTCCACTGGGCACAGAAGTGACAGGAGCATGTTCAAACAAAAACAGACCATCAATTTCCCCCTAAGCGGGAATCTCTTGTCAACACTAATATTTTGGGATGTTTTTCCTCTTCAGGGCATCTCTTATTTCTGCTACAATTTCCTTCAGTTGGTGACCAAAGCCACATGGATCACTGCAGAGCACAGAGTGTTTGCACTTTGGAAAAAGCCTCCTGGCACTATGAGCTAGTTCCCATTCATGGATTTTAAATTTAGGGAGAGTGGAAAGTTACGATTATTTGACCTGACCTCCTGCCTAGTACGAGTCACTGAATTGCACCATGCGATTGACCTAGGAAAGGTCCTTCCAAAAGCACAGATTCTGAGAGCCGTTTCTAAAAATACAAATCATTGGCATTGCCACTCTTGCCATTAAAAAGAAGATAAAAGCAAAACAGTTTTTCACTTTTTTACAGTTGCAGACATTGGATGTTACAGACTGGTTTGGTTTGGAAAGGACCTAAAGTTCATCTAGCTCCAATCCCTTGCCATGGGCAGGGACACACTGTTTGAACTTTTGGCAGATCCTTTAGAAGTTCCTCATACCATCATGAATCTTCTACGATTCCTTTCCACAGCCATTGAGATTTGCATCACCAAACCTCAATATGTTCTTCCTTGGAGAAAATGAGGAATTTGTGATGCTTTAAACTCTTGCTTATCTTCCAGATAACAAATTAATCTTGCAGTGTTGTTCTCCACCATCTGGAACACCCAAAACATTGCTGAGAGTAGTGTGGACACAGTACTCCAATAACTTGTTACACCTAATAGTAACACTATGCTCTTATTTTACTACTCATAAATGCAGGAAATGGAAATTTACATATAGTTATTAAAACACCACGGCCACCATCACTTCAGTCTATTGTCCTGGGAATAGCTATTCTGGGAAGTAAACCCACCTTAACTGCATAAATGAAAGACTCTCAGGCTTATGTTTCCCACTGTAATGAGAGAAATTAGTGTGCTCACCATGTGACTTGACCTCCTCAGTCACCTGCTGGCTGTGATTTCTCACTCCTCCAATTCTTGTTTTCTCTAGAAACCACCCCAAACCCAAGCTTAATATTTTCTTTTTGCTGACAGATAACAAATAGTGCTATCAGTTCTAAGGAACAAGAAGGTCTACATGGGAAATGACTGCTGGGAGCTTGGAGAATATACCAGCAAACCCTCCAAAGCACCTGGGACTGCCCAAATCTAGAGATATTTGTTGCCAGACCTTTTAATATTTCTGCATAAGTTTGATACCAAATCCCTTGGAGCAGATCCTGGTCCAAAACACCACTGGAGACTCTAAACAATGACGAAGAGCCTGAATTACAGTTAGTTTGAAAATATTTCAAATCTAAAGCTTTTTCTTTGACAGAGGATGCCCTTAATCACAGTCTGCGAGAGAAGATCTAAGAGATGAATGAAATACTAACAGGTGAGAGCAGGAAGGGGAAGAAAAGGAAGGCAGGGCAATAAATAATACACAGCACACATCCCTCCGAACATCTTTGCTGTAAAAACCACAGAAATCTGCTTGCCTACATGGTATTCCATGTGCATGGATGTTACAGGGGAGGATGCCAGTGGAAATAGAAGCACTACTAAGTTTTGAAGACACTTGGGAGGAAAAAAGGTATCAGCAATGAGGTCAAGAAGGAGGAAAGGATAATTCCTGCAGTAAATCAAAATACAAAACCCATCCTGAATAACTGGGTGACTCTCAGAGCAAAAATATTCAGTCTTAGATAGTCTTGGCAAGAAAGGAGGCAAAATATAGATCATTTTATGTTAAGGGTGAAATTGAGCTCTAGACACCCAAATTTAGTTATCTCTGTAGGTGCTTGCTATTGATACTCCCACCACATTCTGAGGAGGCACAGGGAGTGATCCAGCTGACCCTCACCACCCTGGGTCGGCCACATTCCCTTTGCTGGGAGGGAGCTACTCCTTGCTCCAAGTGAAGGAAACAGAGCAGACTGAGGGTGAAGACAAGAGGATTTGGGTGCAAAAACAGAACAACAGGACAGAAAATTCCTGACAGCAGACGAGCGTATTAAAATTCTAACATCATGCTCAGACTTTGTGCTTTATTCTCTATTACCACCTTGATTTCTTTAACATATCATTTTCTAGAGACAAGACAGAAAGGTTTCCTATCTCTATTTCCTAATGTCATTCACCTGATTCTAAGCCTCCTATAAAAGCTGCCTTTTTATTTCTATTTTCCCTTTTTAAGATGTCTGAAGATACTCAAACGTGGGGCTCAATGGCAAGGGAACAAACACACAGTTTACAACCCCATCTCCTGAGTGCCTCTTATGACACAAATCATTCCCATTCTTAGTTCAGGTCAAGTTTTACACACTGCAAGGCCTCAACTTTCACTCAGTGCTCCAATCTCATTTTCCTACAAGTACACATTGGCTACGCCGTGTTTGCACACCCACCAGACCCTTCAGCCAGGAGGCTGAGAAGCACTGACACAGACACGTGCAAGCAGCTGGGCAGAGAAGTTTAGCTGAAATACAGAAAAGGAAAGAAGTCAGGAGAATCTTGCATATTTTACAAGATCCCAATGGAGATTTTCGACTCGTAGCATGCTGCCTTCTCCATAAGGAGCAAAGTAAACTTGGTTTCAACCAAACGATGCTGCTGTGTTCCATTAACCAGCCACACCAAGCACAGCTGTATGCCTTCTCCCACCACATTTTCCAAGCAATCCTGGCTGAGTAATTTTGACTACTAAACCTGTCAGCACACTCCTTTTTCCGCCCTACACATATCTCAGAATAAGCCTCTGCGATCAGCTTTTCACTCTGCACTGTAAGAAGAAGTTGGGCACCTGCAATGCTTCTGCTGGAAGCAGAAGTGACGGACAGCTGGGAATTACCTGCACATTGCATCATATTTTACTGACTTCTGGGTTAAGATTAGAGAACAAGCACATGGGAAACAGGTGATTGTGACTTGACTACTGCTAAAAATACAGCCCAAACCAGAGAAAGATCTTCCTTCAAGGCTGCAGCATTTTGTAGAATCATGGAATGGTTTGGGTTGCAAGGGACCTTGAAGATCTTCTAGTTCGAACCCCTGCCACGGGCAGGGACACCTTCCACTAGACCAGGGTGCTCCAAGCCCCATCCAGCCTGGCCTTGGACACTGCCAGGGATGGGGCATTGATCATTATTTTTAACTACTAAAGAGACCTTTGCTTTGGTTTACTGACAATCACTACAAAGAAACTCTACCTTCAAGCTATAAAAATCATCTTAGATAACAAATGTTTGGGTGGATTTTTGTTTCTGGAGACAGTCTTTATTAATACATGTAATTATGGCACGACAAAGATTTTAAACTGTTTCCTCAAGATTTACAAGTATTTCTAACAGAAGATGAATGGAACAGTAGAGATCCATGAATTACAAGACAGAGTCACTAGATAAAAAGAGAGAGCAAGATAAATAACAGCAAAAGACAAGAATGTGCCTGGAAAACACCACCCTGATGAACTGCCTGTCAAACAGCCACACATGTAGATTGAATTTAGATTGAAACATGCCAATATGTTGCCAGTACTCCAGCTTTTTTTTTCCTTAAAACATGCATCAGACTGTAACTTAATTTATAGAGACATTTCTCACTTAGGCTACAGCTCAAATACTTTAACTGAGGTCCAAAGCACAGTATTTACTTTTCAGTCTATATCCCTTATACACTCCTAGATAACATTTAACCCCAGGAGCCACAGGGAATGTTATGCTGACTCCAGCTTAGTTTCTTGCCAAGAAAGTGAGCAGGAAAAAAACAGCTCCCCTAGTAAAAATTTATCTACCTTCAGAGAATACAGAAAACCTCAAAGACTTCCATTATTTCCAAGATTAAGGGTTATCTGTTTGAAAAGCAATGATTATATTCTGCAGCGAGTTCACCGGTAAGAGCAGAAACATCTGAAGCAGAAAGAGGAAGAAGAGGAGAAGAGTTATCAGACATCATCCTGCTTTACTACCAGAGAGGAGCTCCTCATATGGAATAAATTCATATTATTCACACTACTGCACTGCAAAGTACAACCAGCTGCAGATTTTTGAAGATACGCAGGAAACAGGGACTTGCAAAGAATTCCAACACAGTAAAAATTAATCCCCCAAATCCTCTTGATCAACTCCTATGTGAGAACAAACCACACTTGAACAGAACAGTGACAAGGCTGGGTGTCTGCAGCTGCCAAGAGCTTCATCCCAGCAGGACAGCTGGGAGGAAAACCTATAGGAATGGGCAGATCTCACCTGAAAATCCCAAAGCAGAGGAGAAACACATCTCATTCCTTAGGGAATCTGGCCTCAGGTTATGACATATAGATAACTATACACAGAAAGTGCACACGGACTCACTCGAATAATGTCTGCCTTCTCCCATTTTGCACAGAAATAAACAGATTAACACAAGACAAAGCTCCTAAAAATAATTCTAGGTGCAGCCCAGCCCAACCTCTGATACCTGTACATTATACAGGGCTCTCCTTCCATGCTTTTAGCACTTAGCACACCAAGAAAACCCAATGAATGTGTGGTCGGTTGCTTTTGGCACACAGGACTTCTCTACAAACACAACTCAGGTTTTTGGCAGTTGTGCTGAAAAATGAGGACTAAGGATACATTCTGGATGCCACAACAATTGGCCACCTCACCCTGGTCACCCTGAGTGCTTTGGGTGGAACAGGAAATCAGGTTCCATTGAGAAGCAAGAAAGGAAAAAAAATAAATCAGGGATAAACAAGGAGGAACGAGATTTTGGGGGTGTAAAGCACAAAGTTATTTACATGATGCAAACACAAAAAGTTGTGAAGCTGGTCTGGACCACGGGTAGGTGAAGAAGAAAATCTTCACATTTTTAATTCGCGTTTTTAAGTAGTAAACTACAGCTTTCCAAATCCTAGGTGGCTTCCCCACCTTTTTCTTATGCTCCTAATGTTCCAGGGGGGAAAAAACCAACCACCCACAATATCTGAATAAGGTTTAATTTGAAAATGGGGATTTGACTTCTTTTTTTAACATATTAAAGCAAGAGCTAATGTTTCTATTTTCTGTTTCCTATTTTGAAACAGATGTAAAGAATCTCCTAATTTACGTGGTTTTGTACTTATGCTGTCTAGAAATAGAAGTTCTGGGAATTCAGGATATTCACCCCTATTTTTTTTGGTGCTTCACAGAAACTGCAGCATCAGGGTACTAAAATAACATAATTTGTCACTGAAACTGTAATTAAAAATACACAAAGCAGCATTAACTGAATCAGCTTAGCCTTGAATTTAAGGTTAATGTGATGGATATGCGAATAAATACTAGAGAGAACAACCATAAAAAAGTCATTTAAGGAACATTTTATCCTTCTCACCTCTCTCCGTCGTGATGCCCAGCAACTCTGTTTAATCTTCCAAACCACAGCTGCCACCAGGAGCAACGACAGGAAACAACTGGAAAGGAAAAAGAAAATAGAAAAAAATATTTTATTGCCCTTGTTCATAACATACTGTCAGCTGAAAAACTCTAGGAAATGAAAAGTTAAAACAATAATTAGAGATACATTGATGAAAGATAATCCAACACAGTCCAGTGCTTGTGATACCCAGTGAGGAATGACACCGTTTTTTTCAGGGAGAACCATTGTTCCAAAGTTCTCTGACTTCCTTAAATGACAGTAAGGCCGAAAGATTTAATCAGATTTGAAAAGTCACTATTGCCTATCTCTGGTGATATTTTAAGTGAGAGGATAACCCCCAAAACAAAAAGCCTTGAAAGAAGCTGAGAAAACTGATTATTATCTCTTTTCCAAATTACAAAAATAAGATACAGTGTAAAGTAGGCGAATTCTTTTAAACAGGTTGTTGCAGAACTACAGGCATTTCTTGATTTCCCCAAATCTATATTGGTTTTCTTCAGTCAAAAGAGGGGAAAAAAAGGATGAATGGATTTATCAATTTCTAGGGAAAATGCAAGGAAGCAGATATACCAAAAAGCAGTAATAACAACAACAACAATACTAATACTAATAATGATTGTATTGACAGTTATGATCTTATTACACTGAATATCTAATGAGCAACTTCAAGGCACACAAGCTAAGATTAAAATCTGAACCCCAGTGAAAGCCTCTTTCCTCAAGGACTGCACTGATGGGTTACAGAAAACATCTCCAAACCTCTTCCCATGTTCCAGCATATATTGAAAGGCAGTTTAAAGGAAAGTTTCCATTGAAAGGAAGATTAACCAGAACAGATGATTTATTTGCTCAAGTGCAGCATTCGCGTTAACCGCTGGGCTCTGGATGCTCCCATAGGGATTTCTTTTGAAGAGAGACTTTGCAAAGGACTGCAAAGATGTTCTCACACTCCACCATGACAGGAGGGGGCAGCCGGGGGGTGTCGAGCTCTGTTCCCAGGGAACAGGGACAGGAGGAGAGGGAACGGCCTCAGGCTGGGCCAGGGGAGGCTCAGGGTGGACATCAGCAGGAATTTCTCCATGGAAAGGGCTGTCCAGCCCTGGCACAGCTGCCCAGGGCAGGGGGGGAGTCCCCATCCCTGCAGGGATTTCAAAGCGCGGTGGATGTGGCACTTGGGGACACGGGGCAGTGGCGGCCTGGGCAGTGCTGGGGGAGTGGTTGGACTCGATGGGCTCAGAGGGCTTTTCCAACCTAAATGATTCTGTGATACTATGACTTGGAAATACCTATAATTAAAAACCAGGATAGACAGCAGGAACCATTCCCTGAGAAATGCAAAAGGCGAGGACACTGTTCTTGTTGCCATATCACCATCTACAGACTACGTGTTATGAAAACTCCATGGACTGGGCACAGACACCCAAAGGCAGCCAGTCAGTGATGGGATTACATTTTTCAGGCTTAGATATGCACGGAAACATGCTTTACTATCACATAGTACATAATATTAAAAAATTTGCACTTGTTTGACTTCATGGCCCTGGCACAGGGTGCCCATAGAAGCTGCGGCTGCCCCTGGATCCCTGGCAGTGTCCGAGGCACTGGGGCTTGGAGCAGCCTGGAACAGTGGAAGGTGTCCCCGCCCATAGAACCAGATGGGCTTTAAGGTCCCTTCCAACTCAAACCATACCATGATTTTATGATTTTAGATGCAGTTTATGTGCAACATAAGCTGCTGCCACGGCTTACTCGTGGTTTACCTCCTCAATACACCTTTATTTGGGGAAAAAAGATGGAAGTCCAAAGGGCAGAGAAAAAATACCACCAATGGCAAAAATGCCATTAACCTCAAGCACCTCTGTTAAATTCCCCATTTCAGAGGAGCTTCTCCAAGAGGAGTTTCTCAGGAGACCAGGGATACAGATGAACTTGCCTTGTGCCACCCACAGCCATCAAAGTCAACAAGATCTCCACCTTTACACAGTAACACACTTCAGTCACACGTATCTGTCAGACAGCTCCGGAAATAAACACACCAAACCGAAGATGCACATCAAAATATGCTTAACTGCTAAAAGGACGGCCCTTTTTAAAGAAAAAAGTGACCTCAGCAATTTGAAAACTGTTGGACCTATTATTTCGGGTTGATTTCATAGAATCACAGAATCATTTATGTTGGAAAAGACCTCTAAGACCATCAAGTCCAACCATTAACTCAGCACTGCCAAGGCCACCACTAGACCATGCCCCCAGGTGCCACATTTACAGTGGCACTGTAAATATGTCTCCCTACATATTACTTGCTCCCTTGGAGAAGAAAGCTAGAGTGGAGAACTAAGAGGATCACCTTTATTACTAAATCCCCTTTCCAAAATGCAACACTGCACACGTCTGCATGTCCCAGAGTCTTTCATCGGTTTCTCTTTCCTGCCCATTTCTGGCACCACAGCCAAGACTTTCATGAGAAAACACAACAAGGAATTAACAATTAATAAAAACTCCTCCTAAAATGCTCACCACCATACCCTTGTATTTCAGAGGAACAGCACCATACATCTTTGTATTGTCACAAGGAGGCAGCAAATACCCACAAAAGCGATAAAATCACTAAGGAAATGTATTTTCTCCCTTGAACTAACATCCCTTGGAAGCACTTGGGGAGAAATAAAAGGCAGACCCTGATGCAGTCCATCACCTGCTGGAAGAGCCCCAGGGGTAGAGCAAAGTCAAGATCTATTGTTGCGTTTACTCAGCGTAAGCCATCCTGAAATAAGTTAAAAGACCTGATGTGAGCATCAGTAACTTTAGAGAAGTTTTTTTTTTCTACTTTCTCTGGGAAAGCAACTTTGTAGATACAGAACCAGCAGAAAGAAACAGCTGCATGCAGAGAGAGATGTGTTGGGAAACGATTTGGAGTGAGAGCCGACGGTTGGCAGAGTCCTGGTTAAATGCTGTGCCCTGCCCTGCTTTCTCCTCAACAGCTCCAGACGCATCTCTGCCAGCCACGAAAATCCACCTGTTTACAAATGACTTTAAAAATAAAATTTTGCTACAGGATTTGCTTTGCCCTCTCCTTCTCTTTCTTCTCCAAAAATAACAGCCTACCAAGAGCCTCCTTCATCCTGGAAATCCACTCTTCACCCAAGTCTTCTCTCTACAGCTTCCCCCATCTCAAATGGCTCCAGGGAGACCTTAGTGCCCCTTCGAGAGCCTAAAGGGGCTCCAGAAGAGCTGGAGAGGGACTTTGGGCAAGGGATGGAGGGACAGGGGAATGGCATCCCACTGCCAGAGGGCAGGGAGAGATGGGACATTGGGAAGGAATTGTTCCCTGGGAGGGTGGGGAGACCCTGGCACAGGGTGTCCAGGGAAGCTGTGGATGCTCCATTTGAGAAAGTGTTCTAGGCCAGGTTGGACGGGGCTTGGAAAGACCTGGGATAGTGGAAGGTGTCCCTGCCCATGGCAGGGGGATGAAACAAGGGGATCTTTAAGTTCCCTTTCAACCCAAACTATTCTGTGATTCTATCAGCTGTTGGATTTCCATTTTCCTATGGTCTGTGACAAGTCCAGTTTGAGACCAGTTAAACTTTTACAACATAAAAAAGGAAACCAGCAAACTCAGGTGTGAAACCAGACCGGAAGAAAAAAGAACCATCAAGAGCCACCTAACACCCCCAGAGAGTTTTTCATCCCAGGGAAATTTGAACATGACTCCATTTAGGTCAGGTTCTACCAAGCAGAGCTTCCATTGTCTCAGACAGGTATAAAAATTTGTGCTCACACAGCATAAATATTGCAATGTAGGGAGGAGATACATTTAAATTTTATGGACAGTATTCTATTTGGCAAATAACTTTGTTAATTCATTCTTAATTATTCATTAGATTTTTTAAGTACAAGAAACGAGCAATGTGGTTATAAATAATCTCTCCTCAGCTGGCCTCAGCACATGCATGAAATCTTAGTTGATCAGCCTTCAGTGCTTGTTACACCACAGGGTATTCCCACAGTGACACAAAAATCTGAGCTTAACACACTGTCTGGTTTTATTCTGGACTTTAATCTCCTTTTCACCACAGAGAGGATATTCTCTCCACTCCCAGTATCCTTAAAGCTTTTCAAACAAGTCCACTTTCATTTTTAAATGTCTGGAAAACTCCATCAGTACTTTACTATGATGCATTCTCAGGAGGGGAGAAGAAAATCCATCTGGTGTATTAGGGCCCAATTATTAAACTCTTGTGAAATGTTTATCCACATCAGAATTGCTTGTAAAAAATGGCAGCTTTAAACATCAAAATGTACAGCAGCCTCACTGTTAATGTGTTTTAACATATACAGGTCACTTAATAATTTCAGAAAGCACTGCTATGATTACTAGAAACACAGCCCAAATTATTTTGATGAATTGGAAGCTATTTAAGTGCTATTTACAAGTAAATTTTAATATGCTGGAGAGTTACAGGACACATTTTAAAGTACTGGATGCATTAAACCTTGAAATAATTGGAACAAGTATATAGCATGCACATGGTTGGTTGGGCTTTGCCAAACAGCTGCCTGCAGCCCATCAAAACAGTTTCCTGACCTCATCTTTCTGCTGAAGATGGCACAAGGCTCAACAAGCCACAAGTCACCGTAGTTGTGGCAGAGAAGGGCAACGGAGAGAGGAAAGGGTCTGGAGCACAGGGGGCACGGGTCAAACCCAATGGAAATTAAGCACTGCAAAGCCACTCAACCCCCATCTCTTCTCTCCCACCCTGGTGGAGTGGGGAGGAGAATCAAAAGGAAAATTTGTAGGTTGAGAGAAGAACCGTTTAATAATTGAAAACAAAGTAAAATACAGTAACAATGGCTAATAATAATAATGATGATATTAAAAAGAGAAAGAAAAAAACCCAGCCAAACAGCTGATGCACAATATAATTGCTCACCACCTGCTGACCAGTGCCAGCCCCCCTTCCCAGATCAGACCCTTCCAGGTAACTCCCCTGGTTTATCCACCGGGCTTGATGTTCTATGGTGTGGAATATCCATTTGGCCAGTTGGGGTCACCTGTCCCAGCTATGATCCCTCCCAGTTTGAGTAACTTCTCACTGGCAGAGCAAGAGAAAAAATAAAAAACCAACAAACTTCTGAGAAACACAACTTAGCAAAACCCAAAGCATCAGTGTATTATCAACATTATTCTCATTCTGAACCCAAAATACAGCACTAGAACAGCTCCTGAGAAGAAACTAACTCTATCCCAGCCAAAACCAGGACAAGAAGTCTGATCAGGAGCAGCTGAAGGAGCTGGAGGGGCTCAGCCTGGAGAAAAGGAGGCTCAGGAGGGACTTTCTGGCTCTGTACAACTCCCTGACAGGAAGGGGCAGCCGGGGGGTGTCGAGCTCTGTTCCCAGGGAACAGGGACAGGAGGAGAGGGAACGGCCTCAGGCTGGGCCAGGGGAGGCTCAGGGTGGACATCAGCAGGAATTTCTCCACGGAAAGGGCTGTCCAGCCCTGGCACAGCTGCCCAGGGCAGGGGTGGAGTCCCCATCCCTGAAGGGATTTCAAAGCCATGTGGATGTGGCACCTGGGGACACGGGGCAGTGGTGGCCTGGCAGTGCTGGGGGAGTGCTTGAACTTGATGATCTCAGAGGGCTTTTCCAGCCTAGATGATTTTATGATTCTATTCTATGATTATGGAGAACGAAGTAAAGAGTGCTGAGAATAACATGGAAAGAAGGAAGTTATGGATGCTGAAATGTTAATCTTCTTAATTTTGTTAGAAATAATGTAAAGATGTTCCCAAGGTCTTCCTTTTCCTAAAAAAAAAACCAACCCAACCAAACAAACAAAGGGACTCAGACTGTATTTCAGGCACATATTTAGTAATGCCACTTGTGCTGCAGTAAAAAAATTATTTATTAAGCAACAAGAGTAAATAATATATCTGCAGCGTAACTCCAGATTTGAATTATTGCAGAAGGCCATTCCCACTTAATGAGAACACTGGGAAAACACTTATAGTCAGGAAAAACAATATATAGCACACAAAACCATCTGCCTAAGTTGTACTGAGCAAATAGTGCTCCTGGTCAAGTTTTTCTGAGGAACAAGTCAAATTATTTGTATCAAACTAAAATTACACCATTTCTATTTGATATTCAGACCCTAATAGAGGCACATGAGGTTTGATGCGCCACCATGAAAACACTAAACTGGCAGCATTTGTTCCATTTGTGAAATAACACCCATTTCTCTAACAATCACTGTAAGCCTACGGTGGGACAGGAGAGTCAGTGTTGGATCATGGAATCTCACACTGGTTTGGGCTGGAAGGGACCTTACATCCAGTTTCAACCACCCTGCCAGGGGCAGGAACACCTCCCACTAGGCCAGACCAGACACTGGTCTCCCTTAGAAGGATGTTTCAAGGACAGATAATGAAGACAAGACAAACAGCAGGCAAGAAACAAGATGAACTGTGCATGTGAGAACCCAGAAGAGAAGTGCAGTAGAAGACACCAGAGGTATAGGGTAAATCGGTGTAATAAAGCTCAGGATGAGATCATAGAATAGAATCATGGAATGGTTTGGATCAGAGAGGCCTTAAAAGATCATCTAGTCCAACCCCTCCGCCATGAGTAGGAACATCTTCAACTAGACCAGACTGCTCAGAGCCCTGTCCAACCTGGACTGGAATGTTTCAAGGGATGGGATATTCACCACCTCTCTGGGAAGCCTAGTCCAGTGTTTCACCACCACCCTCACCATAAAAAATGTCTTCCCTAATCTAGTCTTAACAGACCCTCTTTTAATTTAAAGTCATCACTCTTTGTTCTATCACTGCTGGCCCCACTCAAATGTCCGTCCCCATTTTCCTTTGAACCCCCCTTTTAAGTATGTAGAGATCCCAGTAAGGTCTCCCAAATGTTCTCTAGGCTGAGCTTGATTGCATTTAACCAAACCTCAGCGAAAAATCGATTATACTATTCACACGCTCACACTCACAACTGCCCAGCGTACTGGGAGCTGGTCTGGGTAACACCACTTGGGTCCCACAGACAGGACAAGACATGCTGGTCCTCAGGTCCTCACCACACCTCCTCCCTTCTTTCCGGGAGGGAAACACGGAAACAAACAAACCTGGTTTAGAGGCCTTACAGGTCTTTGATACCCTGTAGGTCCCAACAGCTTTTTGGGTTCAGCTTTGCTCCCCTCACACTTCTGACCTTTTAGGCCAGTCTCTCAGGCAATGCCTCCATGTCCTCATTAGAGTCTCTTAGGGCTGCTACACCAGGAAAAGCAAAGGCAGCGGTGACAACACAAGCCATGACTCCAACTCCTGTCCTGCTGTTTCTTGTGGTGCTTCCACATCCTTATTCCATTCAAATCCATCTTAATACTCCTTATAAATCACTACAGAACTGGTCAATAGAGGTACACAGAACACAGAGATATGGGAAGGGAAAGGGGAAGGGGCAGGAGAAGGGGAAAGGGAAGAGGAAGGGAAGAAAAGGGAAAGAGAACAAGGGAAGAGAGGAAGAGAAAGAAAAAGGGGGAAAGAAGACGATAGAATGAAAAAGGGGGAAGGATTATTGGGCAGTAATATGTTCTTACAGGGCCACAAATATTTTTACATCTTCTGTACATAAAGGTACACTGGTAATAAATATCTGTGATAGGTGTGCTGGCAGACAGATTTTTTGGAAGAAAAGGAAGCACAGATATGAATAAAAAATGTTCACTAGAAATTGTCAAAATAGCTCAAACTATGTGCACAATCTGTAAATGAAACAGCTGTGTTATGAAAAGCAGAGAGGAGGAAAGAGAAAACCCAGTTTACTTGCAATTCATTAGCTTTGCAAAGGTTAACAATGGTCGGCATTTCATTTCTCCTCCGGCTCCAATTATAACGCAATATTAACGACCTCAGAACTTCACTGTTCTACCCAACCTTTATCCACTGACATTTTCTTAGCTTAAAATAAAACATTCATGTGGTACAAATTAAGGGTTACACACAGCCCCCTGCCTGGCTTGGTGCTGAACTCTGAATCCAGAAGGAGCTCCAAGAGTCCAACAGCAGCTCTAAATGTGAGGCACATCCCTCTGACCACAGTAGCCAGCTCCTAAATGAAACGGAAACCAATCCTATGTCCTGCTCCGCACTGGCTGGTGTTGTTTGAATGCATGACCAGGTTCCCACTTTTCCATACCACTGTGTGTCTCACAGGCAGCCCAGCCAGTGCCTGGGATATCACAAACTCAGCAGTGATGGAGTCTAGCAATCCGGCTTGCCCACTGTAAGGACTGGACTGACCTAATTCGTCTCACATGTCAGCAATGAAACTGAAAATCCCCTGTTTCCCTCTCAGGTTCTCCACACAGCTCAAGGCACAGTTGATGCCTCCAACTGCACAGCAGGAGAGCACAGTTAGGATGGGGTTACAACCAAGTGGGGGAAGTGGCTCCTAGAATATGGAAATGTGCCATAATATCTCCAGCTCAGAAAGATTCCCAAATTCATAGAATCACAGAATGCTTTGGGTTGGAAGTGATCTTAAAAATCACCTTGTTCCAACCCCCCTGCCATGGACAAGGACACCTTCCACCATCCCAGGTTGCTCCAAACTCTGTCCAACCTGGCCTTGGACACTTCCAAGGATCCAGGGGCAGCCACAGCTGCTCTGGGCAACTCCTGCTTTTCCTGCAGAACAGCAAAATGAAGCAATGCCCTTAAATGTGCAAACAGAAAGTCACTCTAAACATCTGTTTTCCAGAACAACATCTCTTTATGTCTCCATTACACCTAAGAAATTGACACATATCCCAGTTTTTGAGTTTGGTGTTAGTGTTACCAACTGCTTTCAGGTTTTCACAAAGCATTTTCCTCGCCTCTATTTCAGGCAGCAAATTCTCAGCCAAATGTTGTTCATTAACAGCACAGGGGGCTCTCAGGTATTACTTATTTATGGTCTGCCTTGGATCCAACAGTAATTATGAAATGTGCCCTAGAGCGTTAAAAATGCAAACGTTTCAATAGTTTCCCCTACACCCAGTGAGATGAATCGCACTGTTCTAATCCACTGGTTAATTAGGGAGTTACGGTGACTGTAAAATAAAACACTTGGAGAGGAGCTTAGGAGTAGTGCAAGAATCAAAGAATTTCTAACACATTATAAATGCTTAATTGGAAAACACCAATAAACTGTCTTCTCCCAAATCCACATGTTCTTATTCCTCTGGCTTGTTAGGATGTTAAATGATATTACAACATTACTTCCCAAGGAGATCCATGTGATAACAGTGATGGAGGAAAGGAAAATTACTGGTAACTCTTCAACTTGCAACCTCTGGACATGTATGTTCAGCTCCGTGTGCTCCCCGAGATATATAGTGCACTTATCTCCTCCTTTACACCGGGATTGGAATCATGGAAGGATTTGAGTTGGAAGGATCCTTGAAGACCATCTAGTTCCACACCCCTGCCATAGGGAGGGACACCTTCCACTATCCCAGGTTGCTCCAAGCCCCGTCCAACCTGGCCTTGGACACTGCCAGGGATGGGGCAGCCACAGCTTCCGTGGGATTCTCTTCAAATAATGAATCTGGAGCGATTCCTCATACTGAGGGGTTTAAATCCTCATACGCAGATGTAGTTGGGTCTGTAAAGTACTAATGGACAGCTTTTGTAGTGCAGACTTACACAATTAGAAAAGAACTAAGGAACCAACTGCTTCCCCCTTTATTTTCCTAATACGCAATTACCCCGCCACAAAGATTTTTAGGGAAGATGTCGACAGTGATTAATTCAGCAAAACAAATGCTTAAGTCTGAGCCAGGAGTAACCACCTACTCCGCTCCAATGGCACACGAAGGTGGTGGTTCAAACCTACTGTTTCCCAGGGACTGTACTAAAGTAGATTTACTCTAAAAGCTCCATATGAAAAAAAAAATTGATATAAACCACTTGTCTGAAGGATCCATCTGGAGCTTCTTGCTTTAATTAAATTTAGTGTGAAATCTAAAGCAAGATATTATTCCCACTGCTCATTTTATACCAGGCATAATATTGCCTACTTTAGAACACGTTCTAAGACCTGTAGTAGTGTTTACTCCATGTATATCCCTCCTGAAGGACTTCTTATCGATCAAGTATTGGCTTATACTTCTGGAGTATTAACAGTCCCTAAAATAGAGGCCAACACACTGGATTTTGAAGCCTTGAAGAGGGGGCCTGCTGTGCTTTGGGAAGTGTTTCACTGCTTTGGCAGGGCTGTATTTTTTGGAGGACAGAAGAGGAAACAAGTATTGAAATAGCTTCTGTTGGTTCCCACTCCGAGGGAATCATCAGTTCACTTTACACTAAGAAATGAACTCAAAGCAGTGTGTGAAAAACAGAAGTATTTGGCTTCTATTGTACTGTAACGTATGTTTGTATTTAACTTGATATACTTTCAGAGTTGTTTAAAATCAAAAGGTGGTACCTAAAGAGTTGGAAACTACTCCAGACTTAACTCTTTGCAAAATAACTCCCCTAATTTATGACTGGTGTCTGATGAGGCGCGAAAATCTGCAGTAAGTCACGCATTATCTGGATGATAAGGGAGGTCAATGTTTTCCACACCATCTCAAAAAGAACTTCTCCTTTTCCAAAAGCCTCTCCCAGCCCCATCCTCCCTTTCCCTGCATGCACAGAACACGATGTATTGCCAAAAATGGGTCAGTCAATTAATTTTTGTAACATAATTCCTAATTAAATATTTTAAACAGACTGAAGATTTCCATTTTCTAGGCTATGCTGTAAGCAGGATGTTTAAGTTAGAAAACCAAACCAACATGAACCCAAACGCTGAAGCCCAAAACCTAAAGAAGTAACATTTAGCTGTCTTAAATGAAAAGTACCTGAAAAATGTCACAAAGAACTGCACCAGGTCCATAAAGTTGCTGTGCTGTGAGAATGCAATCTGCAAAAGAAAAGCAAATGCTTTCTGTTACTTACTGGAAAGAAAATTTGTATTTCAAGATATTTTAAAAGGATTAAAAATGACAGTGAAAAGAAGCATCTTTACTCAGATCAATTCATATTTTTGAACACTGTTTTTGAAAAAGAACGTAAATATTCTGAGGGAAAAGAAAATAAATTATAACTTTGTACTGTTTTGAAAACATGGATCCCAAAAATGAAGCTGAACAAGTAACTCTCTCTCCCAGACATGTTCTAAGGACGATTCTTTAGTGCACATTGAAGAAAACACTACTTCAGAAGCTTAGAACAGAGGTTTCACAGAGCTGCAAATAATCTTTAATTAAAAGTGAAAATCTTCAATTATTGTTTACACAGCAATCCAAAATTCAATATTTGTATTTCAAACAATATCCAGACAACAAAATCTCCTCGAAAAAGGAACTTACACCAAGAGCTGCAAAGAGGCACGAAACACAGAAGATGATAGATACTGTGAAAACAGCTATGGCATTCATCTTAGCTCACTTCCCTGCAATCCAACGGCAGAGAGAAAGGAAAAACAACTGAATATTTGGGACAAAAACCAGAGGGAAGAGGCGAACAGGAAACTGGGAGGTGGTTAGAGGCAAAAGGGAAGATTAGGGAGCCTGGGTAAAAATAACAACGTGGAAGGGAGGCGAGCCAAGAGAAAAGCAACTTGTGCAATATTAGGAATCAGAAGTTCTTTCCAGGTACCTCCTATTTCCTCTGCCTATCAATCTCTCAGCACCACAACAGGATATTAACTCTTTCATGAAGTAACAGAATTTATTTCAGAACTAAAGTGGAATCCGGATTGACAAAAGCTTTTCATGGACATTAAATCCATTTCTGGCATCATTTGTTGTTTTTCTCCCTTAATAAACAGTACTTATGGTAACATTAGCATAAACATAAATCTCTCCTCCCAGCAATAGCCACAATCCCAAAATTCATGAATATGTGTAAAGTGAGTCATTGCTTGGGTTTCTGTTGCTCCGGAACACTTTCTATGACCATATTTGCTTTAAATATCCATTGCAATCTGGTACAGAAGCTGCCCCAAATAGTTTTCTTATACATATATTGAAATACTTTGAAGTTGAAAGTTTCTTTGCAGTGCACAAAAACTGTGTAGCTGCAAAGCGAACTCCAAACCTGCACACCAGATGCTGCAACCTCAACAGTCCTGCCTACAAAAGACAAGAAAACACAGAGTTCCTTGTTGACTTTTGCTTCTGAAGTCCTTCCCAATAGTTTTCTGATTATAAAAAGACAGTGAGCAAGATTTCACTTTTTGTGTAAAAAATCAGTGCCTGGTAACTAAGGTGGTAAAATATTTGCATAAATGGATATTCTGGAATCAATGTAATATTCTGGAACGTCTTTAAGGCAAAAATAATCCTTACTAAAACATCAAATCCCAAAATACAAACATGCAACATGGCCAACGTAAAAATAATAACTTTTCTTATTATTTCTGAGAATAACCATGATGCTGAGTGACTGTAAGAGATGCATTTCAAAATAAAGCTCTTGTTATGTATCAAAAATCCTTTCATAGAAAAAGAAAATGAAAAGCACAAAGGAATCATCAACAGGCCAGTCCTCTGTGGATGACCATCAGGACCAGTTTCTGTGATGGAAACCAAAACTTGCTCCCATTATAAAATACAAGAACCTGTTCATTTTAAAATAAGAGAGATTCTATGGAAGATTAAAGAGACTGTTATCAGAGAAGGGCTTCTCATTTTTTGATAACAACTGCAGGAAACAAATAAAACAAAAACAAACAAAAATAATTTAGGTTTACTTCACACAGAAGCCTTACAAATGCTTTACCAGGGATTCTTTTCTCTACCTGCTGGAGTTCTTCTCCTGTAAAGCTCAATTGAGGACGTGTACCTCATACATGGAGTAAAAAAACCCAGGTTGTTTCTACAATTTATTCCTCACAAGCTGAAAATACTTTGTGCCATCAAACCTGACCAATCTGTGTCACAGGCAATTTGGTCTCATAATTGTTAATGGTTTGCTTACTTAGAGCTTAATTTCCCCTAATATAATCTGTTCCCAGGACTTAATTAATTCAGTTACATTGAAAGTTTGGTTGGAAATAGCTGTTGAAAGTAGGCTGCTCATTCTGGATCCACAAAAAATATGGCATCAATTCCTTAGCAGTCCGGATTTTTAATTAACTTTAACTGACGGTAGAAGATTCATTTATCCATTCTGAAAAAACTCATCTTGTACCAGAGGATGAAGCAGTGTAACAGAAGGAAAGCTCTGCGTAGCTCATGCTGGAGACCTGGAAAGCCTCCTCCAGGTACAGGGCAGAACCTCAGCTCAGCTACAAAATCAAATCCCCACTTTCATAACAAAGAATCCCAGAACTGTTTAGGTTTAGGCTCTGAGCCCACCCAGTCCAACCATCCCCAGCACTGCCAGGGCCACCACTGCCCCACGTCCCCAAGTGCCACATCCACAGGGCTTTGAAATCCCTCCAGGGGCAGGATTGGACTGGGGCTTCCAGCACTGCTCTGGGCAGCCAGGGCTGGACTGCCCTTTCCAGGAAGAAATTTTCCCTAATATCTGACCTAAACCTCTGCCTGGGCACACCTGGAGTCACCTTCAGCCACTGCCAAGCAGCACCTTTTCCATGGTCCTTTTCCATGGAGCAGCCACCTGACTCTTCCCAAGCCATACGGGGCATTCAAGGATGGTCTATACCCTGTTCTTAGGAATAACACGGTACCCTTAGGCAGCTAAGATCAGATACTTAATTATGTTAATTCCAAAGAATACTACAAAGCTTGTGTTTATCTTTGTGTTTATCTTACCTGAAAAGGTACCTTGGAGAGCACAACCGCCTATCCTGCTTTTTCTATTGCCACATCATTTGAAGTACCAAAACAATCCACCTGCTTTCCAGAGGACCAGAAATAGATGGCTGTATGGACTGACAAAAATTTATAATGAAGAGCTTTACATTTTTTATGATTTGATTAGCATAAAGTATGAAGCCAAGAAGAAAATTTGGCTTCCTCTAACTAGCCAACTTCTAAAAATTGCACTGGTTTTGAAATCAGTACACAGAAATTTCAAAGGAGTTAGTGGCAAATGACTTGGCCACAAAATAATATAAGCAAAGGAAAAGCATATTTGAACCCAACTGACATTTCAGTAACAGCTGGTATTTCAAACTCAAAATATTGCTGGAGCTAAACTATAGCCTGTGACTGACAGCAATTTTGAAAAACAAATTAGGACAATTACATACCAGGACTTGGTTTGCATAAGCACCGGAGTTTGTTCTTCAAGACAAAAGAAAATTGAGAATAATTTTGAGGGAACAATTTCATACAGAAGTAGGTCAACTAAGACCTAAGTTCACCTTAAACCTGTACATGCGACAATACCCAAAATTATATAAACCTCTATTCTTGTGATCTACAAGCGCCCTGAACTCTTTAAAAACAACTTGAGTTTCACACACCATGAAGAAAACTCAGTCCCCAACTAAATAAGAAATTATGTAGAAATTTTTGTTAAATCCAGCAAGAACCAGATTTGAGTAACTCCTCTCATTTAACCGTAATAAACAGATGTATAGGTAATTCATCACAGCATAACTCTTTCCACTTGTGCTGGAAGTTACTCATATTTTAGAGGAAGCCAAACTATTCATCACAATGGGATTAGGACAACTCCTTCTCCAAACTCAAATAGTTTCCAATATTATACATAGTATTAGCACCCCTAATCTAAAATTAACTAAAGAACTGATAATGAAGGAGTTGGGGTTGTTGCAGAGGCTCTGGGGAGACCTTCCAGTACCTAAACGGGCTCTAAGAAAGCTGGAGAGGGACTTTGGGCAAGGACCTGGAGTGACAGGACACAGGGAATGGCTTCCCACTGCCAGAGGGCAGAGTTAGATGGGATTTGGGAAGAAATTCTTCCCTGTGAGGATGGGGAGGCCCCCGGCACAGGGTGCCCAGAGCAGCTGTGGCTGCCCCTGGATCCCTGGCAGTGCCCGAGGCCAGGCTGGACACTGGGGCTTGGAGCAGCCTGGGACAGTGGAAGGAGTCCCTGCCCATGGCAGGGGGTGGCACTGGGTGGGCTTTGAGGTCATTTCCCACTCAAACCATTCTGGGACTCTGAACGTACCGAAGAATATTTCAAGTATGGCAATTTCAGACCATAATTTGGTACATTCTGGGTCTCTAAACACTTGAGAAAACATGAACAACCACAGAAAATAGTGTTTCCACAACTTTTTTACCTTGGTAACAACTCAGGATTATTGACGCATTATATTTCTATCTTTCTTCACAAATATATAAAGTGACTAAATTCCCACCAGTGGTGCCTTCCTTTTCATCCCTATTTCATATTAGGGATGAGAAAAAGAGAAAATAAAAATGCTATTTTGCACAGGACATGATCCTAGAATAGAACTGCGTAAGAAAGAAAAATAAAAGTCTAATTAACTTCTGAAACTAGAGGGGTCCAGCAGAGAAGGCTCAATGTGAAGCTGGCTCCCAGAGCTTGGGGCTTGCTGTGAATTCAGAAGGTATCAAAAGGTCCTACTGCTATATCCATTAACCTCACCTGGCAGGTGGGATAATGCTACAGCACTCGTGTTTTGAAAGTCTACAGGACCACACAGAAATTTAGAGATTTTTGGGCTGCTTTTTGTTTTTTATTTCAATCTAGCCCCAGCACCAACATTAACTAACAAAAAGCAGCAGAGAAAAGAGGAAAGCTGGGAGTTCTGCAGGCTTCCAGCGAGAGAAAGCCACGAGCCAAATAAGCTGCAGGTGACATTTATGCACATCTTCCTCTATTTCTTCCCCAAAACTCCACTATCTTGTCTCTTTTTTCCTATGGCTAGAGGCAAGGATTCGATCTGACCTTGGAGAATACAGACAATGCTAACAGGACACCATGGCCTGAATGCTGAGTGCCTGCGCCTTTGTCAAAGGACCTGCTGCAAAACAAAGGGGGTTTAAGTATTCTTGAGTGATGCCAAAGTCATCAAAACATTCATTTTGCCCTCTAGAAAAACGCTGGGGGGGAAACTTCTCTTCTGCTCAAGAGTATCGTCATTCCCTGTTCTAGTTCTCCTTTAAACACAAACACAACGTGCTCAAATGAAACACATGGCCAAGATCCATGTTGATCTTGGTGCTCTCCACTCCAGAGCCAACTCCAAGAGCCCTGGCGGTGAGGTTTTAGGAAAGAATGAGCCAGCACAGCAATCCAGCTCCACCACCTGAACATGGTCTCAGTTCTGCCACATGCTGCTGCTGCTTCCTGTGTTCTGTGAACATCTTTAATGAGCCATGCAAGTTGTTAAGGCAGTAGAAGGCTAATCATACGAATGAAGGGCAAAAAGCCCTTCAAAAACACCCTTCAGAAGCTGGGATTTTGGAGCTGACCCTGCTCACTGAGGGATGAGCAAACACAGCAGCAACCCGAGATGAGCCTTTTTTAGGCAGGTGGCTTTCAAATAATGTCAACAATGTCAGTTCCAAGGAACACTTTCCAGAAGGAAGCATTTATTCACCTCTGCAATGATTTATGGGATTCAGACACAGATTAAGACATCCAAATCCAGGAGCACAGGGGTATTCCTATCAGCCCTTTACAATCAACGGAAACCTCATCTGTGATTCAGCTGACCAATGCAGGTATCTAAAAAATTATTACCTGACCAGTTCCGTAACAGAACCGTAAACACTGAGGCACACAAAGACATCTCTTTGAAGACCCCTAAATTTAGATAGTTTAAATTTCCATGCTGCATCCTTGCCCTCGGTTTCATGGATGCACTAGAAGCTCCATTCATTGCCTAAAGAGGGGTAAAAGCTATTGCAGCTGCCCTGGGACATCTCACCTGGCCTCCAGCTGCTGCTCCAGAATCACAGAAAGGGCTGGGTTGGAAGGGACCTTAAAGACCATCTCATTACAACTCCCTACCATGGGCAGGGACACCTTCCACTAGACCAGGTTGCTCCAAGCCCCATCCAAGAGCTTTTGGGTGAATCCATACCCCAATCACACCACGGAAGCAGAAGAATATTCTCTTTCAGAGGCACCATATATCTCTACTTTAAATGAACAGCAAAACTGCACCCAAATTTGGAGGTTAGGAAGAAAATTTAACCAGATCCACAGGGAAAGATTCTCTAGACAGAAATTCAAACCTTAGGTTTCAGAGAAGAAAGGGTCTAAACAGGAATTAACTGGAACTTGAAAAACTCTGACACACAACAAGTTGAAGTGGAGCATGATTTGGAGGTGGGAGATCCCAGAGAGTTTGTAATACACCTGATGCTGTACATGTGGACATCAGAAGCAGCACTGGAAGGGGCTCTAAGGTCTCCCTGGAGTCTTCTCTTCTCCAGGCTGAACACCCCCAGCTCCCATTCTGTCTCCAGAACAGAGAGGCTCCAGCACTTGGAGTGCCTCCATGGCCTCCTCTGGACCAATTCCTCACCTACTGAACAGTTCGCCCAACAAATCTGTCTTTCTCCAAATCGGAGAGAACTTGGTGCAGCTGAAGAGGTTCCCATGCTCACATTTGCATTCTACAACAAGCAAAAATAAAACCCTCACTCAAATTTGATTTCCACACCTACTACTCCGAGTCGCTCTGCTCCTGAGTGAAGGAGGAAAGAGATTAATGACTTACTCCTCACCTGCTGCAATATTAACTGAGCCATTGAGCTTTATGGCACAAATACTCACTACTGTGCAAATATAAAACCCGGTTCACTGCTGAACTTATTCTGAGATGAAAATCGATTTATATTCCAATACTGTGCTGCCTTCCTGCAGTAGTCACAAATTGTCACTTCTCAGCTAATTGGCTCCAGTCAGCACTTGGCTCAGAAATGCCAATTATAGGTGTTTTGTCTTCCCATGTGAACTCTCTGATGTCGGGAAGAGTGAACACAGGCACGACTGTCTCTAAATTAAAAATAGTGCTTAAGATGTGGTCCCAAATTTCACTGCATCCCAGAAATTATCACACAAATCTGACAGATGTTCAGTAAACAGCCAGGGGTTGAATTGTGATGCTCATCTAAATTTAAAGTGCACTAGGAAATAAAATTCTGGAAAATCCCCTAATTGAAACAGCAAACTCAGCTCAGACCCTGTACACCTCCACGTGACTGTAAGGCACCCCAAGAAAGCCAAGGCAGGGCCAGAACAAACTCAGTTCTTCTGAATCCTCAGTGAATTCTCCTGAATTCTCTGAACTGCTCAGTTCTTCTTTCAGGCCACTCACAAGAAGAAAGACCAGGAGGGGCTGGAGCGTGTCCAGGGAAGGGAAGAGAGTCGAGGAAGGGTCTGGAGCCCCAGGAGAGGCTGAGGGAGCTGGGAAAGGGGCTCAGCCTGGAGAAAAGGAGGCTCAGGGGGGACCTTGTGGCTCTGCACAAGTCCCTGACAGGAGGAGGCAGCCGGGGGGGGTCGGGCTCTGCTCCCAGGGAACAGGGACAGGAGGGGAGGGAACGGCCTCAGGCTGGGCCAGGGGAGGGGCAGGATGGACATTAAGAAAAACAGGGAAAGGGCTGTCCTGGCCCGGCACAGCTGCCCAGGGTGGTGATGGAGTATCCCTCCCTGGAGGGATTTAACTGCCAGGTACATGTGGCACCTGGGGACATGGGGCAGGGGTGGCCTGGGCAGTGCTGGGGAAACACTTGGACTCGACGGTCTTAGAGGGTTTTCCAACATAAATGATTCTGTGATCCGGCGATTACAACAATTGTTCTGGAGACAAGGAAGCTCTGAAGTATTTGGAAGGAGTGGTTGAAAATAAAGATCCTAAACCTTGAGACAGAAGGCAAGTAAGTCACCAGCAAGAAAACACTCCAATCCCCTGAGTTCCAGGTCCTCAAGCACCTCCCTCTAGTCCCAGCCGCTGCAGTGTGGATGCATTTGGGAAGGATCCTGTTCCCTGGCTTTGTGCCGAGCAGAGCTCTGACACCATCTGTGTGCAGGCTCAGCTACATTCGGCAGCATCCCAGCTACTGCTGGAGAGTTTCAGCATTGAAAAAATTAAAACTTAGCACATAACAGCTCAAACTCTCACTCAGACCCTTGAAGTCCAGGACAAATGAGCTTTACAGTCTACTGAGCTTAAAAGGAATAAAAGCTGTTTTCCTAAAGAGCTGGTGATGTAAGTACACAAGAGGGAATCAAGAATAAAAAGAATAAAACAGCAAAAGCAATATTTCCAAGTTTATTTTTTTAGCCTTCAAAATAGCTGACAGACGGAAACAGGCAAAACCTTCTGTCTTGCATCATTTCTGACCAGACAAAACAGGGGAATAAATGCAAGACAGAGTTCAGGGTTGCAGTGGTATTAATGGGGAAAACAAGCTCTGTCTTGTTCCCTGAGGAGGCTGTGAATTCTACGGATCATACTGGATGAGAAATTTAACATGTTTATCAACCTGTAGCAAAAACTCCTGCAATATTCCAGCTGCAGGAATCTCTACAGAAATTTTAAGGATTTTTCATCTTTAATAATATAAAATAGTAAAATAAGTGTATATATATTTATACATATTACATATAGAATCACAGAATGGTTTGGATTGGAAGGGACCTTAACGTTTCTCTAGTTTCAGCCCCAAACTAAATATATATTTATATAAATAACCAAATTTAAATACCTTTGAATGACAACATTCTCACACTATTACACAATACTGAAGCCACATTTGGTCTCAAACCTGGTGTCACATCACAACCTGAAGTGGCAGTAATTAAAACCCCCCAAATTTATTTTAAACAAACTACATAGCATCAGGATCAGTTTTAAAGAGCCATGGAATCAGAATCATAGGGCTGGGCTGTTTTATTCATCACAGGTTTTCCTGTTGAGAGCCTCGGCTATGATTTGGTGTTCAAGAAATTTTAACATGAAAAACATAACCGTGCTGGGGAGGGCGAAATGAACAACCTCTCTATAAGCTCTTACATTTGCATTAAAAAGGCCAGTTAGTCACTGTCTATCACTAAAGGATTTCTAGAACATGCAATTCACCATTTTGTCATTAAGAATTTCCCAGTAAAATACTGAAGTGAAAAATCAATTGATGGAATTTACTTCAATCCTCAGTCAAAATATCAATGTAATTTATTGATAGTTTGGGTCCAAGTGTGGGAGAGTGGATAGTGCTAATCTTGCATGCAAAACAGACTGTTTAAAGAAATAACTATACATGACACTTATAAGTAAAAAAAAATATATATATATAAGAGAGAATCAATTCAGGAAAAAACCCCTATGAAATCCCCAGTCATTCCAGAAATTTATTGATATTCAAGACTGTGACAGTACTACCCTGCCCTGACCCTAGCTCTTGCTTGCCAACATTGCTGTGAGCAACATTTGCCAATACAGTAAAAAAAAAGTCAAAATCTTAATAATACAACATCAGGAAAATAAGTGAGAGAAAAAGAAGTTTTCAGGACATTCCAGGATTGGTTTTTTTTCATAAAAGCAGCACTGCAGAGTCAGCTGAGAGCTGTTAGTGGAGCGCTGGTGTCTCTGGCTCTGTGTTTGTGAGCTAAACCAGCCACAGGCTTTTGGGTTTGTCACCCTCTCCTAGCTCTGGATATACTTTCCCCCGTGATTTAGCCAGGCTGAATCCACTGTTGCATTTCAGTGTGTGGCTTCTTCTGGTTTTTTGCCAATACACTTCTCTCTTCTTTGTCAACTCTGCTCACTATTCTTTGACTTTGTAAATAAGCTTTTATATCAAGAAAGGTATCTTGCCCTTTTGCCTCCCCAGCAATGGCTCACAGCACTCATTTTCTGAAATATATTTGAATTTGGGGTCTGTATTTACATTCTGTGGTAGGTTATGGTGTTTTCAAGAGTTATTCATTGCAGAAATACAGCAACTTCAAGCAAGCAGCACTGGCCTCAACCAGGAGAAGTTAATGCCTAATTCAGAGTTTCCTTCCATAGAAGATTAATTCTTCAATTTATTATATATTATATATCATATATTATAGATTATAGATTCTAGATTAGATATTATAGATTATATATTATATATCACATATATATAAAATTTATATATTACATTCACATATTATATTTTCCAGCCCTGCATTTGAAAAGAGAAAAAAAAATCAGCTTCCTTAAAATTAAGGCAATCAATACATATGTCACTACCAGATCTCAAAAAACCACAACCTAAGAAATGCTCCTGGTGTTATTAAATCTGAATCGCAGGCTGTTTCCCTCTGTTCTCCTATAACTTTTCTTATTTATGCAGCTAAAGTTTTGAAACAGGCACACAAAAAGACTTCCAGTGCTGTAGGAAGATATTCCAATAAACCTCACAAAAGTTATGCGAGTCACTACAGTTCGTCTCAAGAAATACCAAGGTGCAGATGCAAAACCCCAAGATTTTACTGGTTGCCCCTTCCAGTGCCTAAAGGGGCCCCAAAAGAGCTGGAGAGTCAAGGGCCTGGAATGCCAGGACAAGGAGGAATGGCTTTCCACTGCCAGAGGGCAGAGTTAGATGGGATTTGGGAAGGAATTGTTCCCTGTGCGGGTGGAGGGCCCTGGCACAGGGTGCTCAGAGCAGCTGTGGCTGCCCCTGGATCCCTGGCAGTGCCCAAGGCCAGGTTGGACACTGGGGCTGGGAGCAGCCTGGGACAGTGGGAGGTGTCCCTGCCACAGATGGGTGGAACAAGGTGCTCCTTCATCTCCCTTCCAACCCAAACCATTCCATGAATCTCTGATGAAAATCCACACACACCCCCCCCACAACACAGCACCTGGGAAAAGTTTGGTACGAACAATTTTCAGGGTTGCTGAAGCTACAACCTCCTGTAAAAAGGACTGAAGCGGCACCACATCCTGCCAAGGGTTAACTGCCTTTGAGAGAAACCCTTCTTTTAAAGGGTTTAAGAAGGTGCTAACAAAAATATTACTTAATCGAAAAGGGAACAACTTCTAAAAGGAGAAAAATGTCATCGGTTGATGCCAAAAATAAGGCAGCAGGAGCAGATAAAACACAAGCAGCTGTTTAATGTTTTAAAGGACCATTTAACTGTTCTGTTTTAAATCTTTCCATCCCACAGTAGAAGATGTCAGTTTGCCTGTTCTGAAAAATCAGCATGTAATTGCATGTCTCCAAAAGTAATTACATTCAACTGCAAATTTCATCAGATTAACAAATTGATTTACATTTCATTGTTGGGTTTCAAGAAAACCTCTCACATGGCTAGAGAGAATGCAGGGAGAGAGGCCCAAAAGCACCTGCAGTTACAGCTAAAGAAAGGCAAGGGACATCATTAGCAAACAACTTTGGCATTACAACGCTTTCAGAAGCAACAGAAAAACAGAACACTTTTGGAATAAAAGGTCCCAGAGAGTTGAGGATGATTTTATCTCTGCACCTACATCTCTTCCTCGTCAAATATGCATGAGGCACATGGGGACCTGGCAGGAAACCTGTCCAGATCAGCGACCTCACTGCAATTTCAAGCCTACATAATTATTTTATCAAAGCAATCACTACCTATCTGAATTTATTTTATTCTCTTTGGCCAACAACAAAGACACTTTTTCTTTACCCTCACCGAGAGCTCTCATTCGATGAGCCTGTGGCTTTTGATTTGAGAATTACACTAATTTAGAGAAAGGCGGGAAACCTCCATGGGCCACGTCCAGACCTCAGGGGTTATGTATGCCCTGTATCAAATACCTAATGCTTCCTCCAGGGAGGAATCAAGGTATTAGAGACAGTTCAGGCCCTGCTTTTTTACTGCGGATGGTTTCTTCGCTCGATCTTTTTCCATGTATTATCAAAGCCTTTTAGTCAGGCTGTAAACCTCAAAGAGGGGAATGCAGAGAGCATCACTGCTGGCAATATCCATGTCACCTGAAAGAGGCTGAAAGCCTAACATAAAAGGAATGTGTGAGATCTGCTGTTCCTCCAGCTCTGTTTCGGGCCCTTCCTCACCTGGCAGGAGCTAAGGGTACCTGAAAGCTTTCCTTGGCTGTGGCAAAGTGTCATCCATCATTTAGCTCTGGAAGAAAACAAATGTTTCCTGAATGACACTAAACATGAATGGCAAGTAAAATTAAAGCTTAATTGAAAGTAGTATTAAGATTCTTGCCAATGCAGACCACCTGTTTTAGGGGCAACGTTGCCAATAAAACTAGCAGGGTGAGGGGGAAGAGCACTAGAAGAAGAATTTCAAATCAAAACTGCTTTGATGAAGGAGCTTTACTTAGAAAAACGAGAATTTCAGAAGGTTTCAGTATTTACATACTGCAGGACACAACAGCAATGAAATACTCAATGACAAAGATCGGATCGACAGCTTTGTCTGAGGATTGTGGAGTCTTCTTAGGAATATTACTAATTCCTGGCAGCCCGTAAAATATTGGCTAGTATTTCCAACCTCAAAAGACACGTTCAGCATAAGAAAAAACAAGACCCATTCCTCAGCAGAATCTCAGTCCAGGGTATAATTCATCTTGACTCTGAAACGCAGCTGACACCAGGTGGCTCCACCTGAACTTTGCCTACATACTAAGACAGGAAATCCCTCTCGGCTAAGGAAAAGACCCATTTCCGACGTCATTGCCAGCTCTGCTAAGCCAAAGAGATGTGAAGGGAACTTGCTCTCCTCCATCCCTACACACACTTTCAGCGTATCACTGGAAACCAGTGGGAATTGTTTCCCAGGTCAAAGGAGGCAATAAGTAACTATAACACAATCCTATGGCAAACCCTTGGGTTGCAGAGAGAGGCAGAGAAGTCTTTTGGTGCCTGTGAAACAACAGAGCTTCAGCTGTTCCCTTAAAACAACTCAGGATAGGAAAAAAAGTCTTAAAAAAATTAGTAGTCACAGGTCTACTATACAAGCCACTTATATCCAAGAAAGTGCCAGTTCTGAAATGTTTAGTAGGAGCACAATCATACTCCCAGATCTATCAGAAATCTCACATAATGCAGCAGTCGAGCTCTTCACCGGAGCACTAAAAGAAGCGTTTTCCTTTCAAAGCTGGACGCAGTCATCCTGGCAATGGGAATCTAAGAAAAGCAACAGAAGGCAGAGAGGGAGGGCCCTGAAGGAAGGGGGTTCATTAAAGAGCACATCAGCTAATGGCTGACATATCATTCCTGGGGATGGCACCTGCAACGGATCTGTACGGAGCAGCTGGAGCTGTGATACCTGGATTTCTCCTATGGAGCCAGGCTGGGAGAGCTGGGGGTGTTCAGCCTGGAAAGAAAAGGCTCTGGAGAGACCTTAGAGCCCCTCCCAGGGCCTAAAGGGGCTCCAGGAGAGCTGGAGAGGGACTTGGGACAAGGGCTCGGAGTACCAGAACAAGAGGGAATGGCTTCCCACTGACAGAAGGCAGGGTTAGGTGGGATTTGGGAAGAAATTCTTCCCTGTGAGGCCATGGCACAGGTTGCCCCAAGAAGCTGCGATTGCCCCATCCCTGGAAGTGCTCCAGGCCAGGTTGGACGGGGCTTGGAACGCCCTGGTCTAGTGGTCTAGTGGCCCATGGCAGGGGTTTGAATGAGATGGTCTTTAAGGTCCCTTCCAATCCAAACCAGTCTGTGATTCTAGGATTCTATGTGCCAGTCCAAACACAGTCAGCTGTGACAGTCACCTGGATCATTACCAAAAGAAAGCACCACAGACCAAATTATGGTTTAATTACAGCACATTTGAGCCTGTCCTCAATTTCCAGGTTTCCCATTAGTTACAGTTTCTGCACTTGACCTCCTGACACCTCCTGTGCCAGCTGCGATCCACTGAAGGGATGGGAATTGTTTCCACCCTTCAGTTCACTGCTCACCCTTTCAGCAGACAAACCAGAGAGCAATGCAGCATTTTGAGTGGGTTCACCAGTATCTTCCTATCAGGGTAAACAGCATGTTTGGAAATACAGTAATTATGACAACACATGATGTGACTGAGTTACTCAGTCCACACATGGTCTTTAAGGTCCCTCCAATCCTGTTCGTTCCATGAACTATCTGTGTAAAAAGGGATAAAGATATAAAGGAGACTATATAGATAGACCACCCTGAAATAAATCAAGTAGAGGAAACCAGAAGAAAGTCTGAGAAACTAAAACTGAAGGCAGCAGAGGCAATTTTAGCTATTTTTCCATTACAGACTGTATGAAATCTGAGCAGAAGGCAACAATTTAAGTGAGTTGAATGTTTCCCACCGGCTCTCAAATACTCTTCAAACAGTGGGAGCTATGCAATGCTGCTGCAGCCTCCACCATGCTGCACATGCAGCGTAGTTACAGTGGCACTTTTTGAAGCTCAACACAACAATGAATTGCCAAGAAAATTATATATAGTGAATATCTAATGAGATTTTGCAAATGGTACATTTTGTAGGCAAAGGCTGAAAAATTCCTTCGCCTCTTTTTGTTTCTTGAAGCATTTGGTTCATAATTAACATTTAAACACGTTCAAATCAAAATCCTTCAACCAACACAAAGGAAAGAGAGGAGGTAATTGCCAGTTAATGATACAATTACAAACTGGTTTCGCCTTAATCAGCTCCTAAATGTCTTACACATTCTCAGGACGTAGAGATCAATGCAAGATGCTCTGAATCTGAGAGGAAAAAATCGAATATCAAATGGGACAGAATGTTAGTGAATATAAACAATAGGTTGGGTATGAAACAAGATTAAACCACCAATTTCTATTTAGTGAGTGGTAGCAAACACCACCCGCAGTAAACTGTAACGAAGCAGAAAGCTTACAGTCAGGGGAGAATTTGCTGTACTAGTAGATCGAATCCCCACCCCCGTACACTCTGGGGAGGGATTCACTCACTGGAATCAGGTCCAGGTAAATACATACTAGTTTAAACAGTGTTAAAACCTGCTGACATTTACACAGGTATCAAAGAGTTTCAAATTCTCATCATTAACTACTCGTCAGCTCCAGAACTGCAGTTTCACATCACAGTGAGCTGACTTTGCATGGATTGAAACCCATGAAGAGAACTCCTCTTAAAGTTTCTGCACTGAATTCCTTTGCTTCTTACTGTGTTATTGTACAGCTGATTATTTATAGTCAATATCTCTCTTCTACTCTTGAGCTAAATTTCGAAAGAATAACAAAGCAAACTCACAATGAAGACTGAGCAAACAGGAAAAGTAGTGGGGAAAAGACTACTATTACATTTACACAAGTGGAAAAAAACCCTCAACCCTTCAATGTCCACTAACGTCCTTTCCTAAAGGGTGCACTTCCACTTTGGGGGAAGATAGGGAATATTTAAGATCAAAGCTGAAGAGAGGAAGGTGAACAGCTGGGGTTTGCTAAATGCTTCAAAATTCCATGACTCCAACGTTTGCAGCAAAGATGAGCTCACAAAGCAGAGAGAATGGAAATATCCAGACACCGTTGACAAGACCTTACTTGGATTTTCAGGAAAGCTTGGCAAGGTAAGGCTTTAAGTGAACTCCTTCATGTTTGGAACTGCTCAGAAAGGAGGAATTAGGAAGACGATTGCTGTATTTTGAAGGCTTTCTGCATTTTGCTACTTTAGTTCTTTTACTGAGTAATCATTTTAAGTCATTAACCGGGCAGGGAAAGACATCCTAAACCAATATACCTTAAAACAGAAACGAACTGAAGTGGTTTGGAAAAGAGGTGGAGCGAGATGGGGAAAGAAGAGCCAGAACTGAGCATTGGCAGGGACACGGCCACCTCTTACACAAAGGAGCATTTATACTTTCCAAGTGCAGATTTTAACAGGCAAGGACAGGGAGTGAGTAGGAGACAGATTTCAATCAAGGACTTCAAGATAAAGTTTGTAATACTTTAAAAAAAAAAAAAGTGGATTATAGAATTGCTTTGCAGTAAAAACTACACTTCTGAAGTTTTCTGTTGCAAGGTTTTGTATAGACATAAACACTCATGTTTAAATACATCTGTTGTACTGAAATTGAAAATAAGCCAGGACAAGTGAGTGTATGCACAATGACAGTTTACTAAGACAGTTGAACAAAGAATAAACCCCCAAAAATATGATTTGGACACACTGCACTGCCCAGGAACAGCCCAAACACATGCGTGAGCTGCCAGGTGATGCACACACATGAGGACAGAATAATTTCCAGCAGCTTGGCAGGAGTAGAATTTTCCTGACTTTGGCATACTCTATTAAAATCAGTGTAATTTCCAAAGGGAAACTGAAACATGTTCTGTAGCTGTGTGACAGTTTAATAGTGGAGCTGCAATGAGGAATACTGTAGGAGACAAGCTAGGAGATAAGAGAACAGTTTGCATCCTGCGCATACTGCAACACAGAGTTTTAATTAACAAGCCAGTTTGACCTGAAGGACTGATCCCAACAGCATAGGAACTTTTCTGCAGTGAAATCAGGGATGAACCCCTCAGAAAAATAAATGAGAGAGGGAAAGGGCTGAATAAAAACTATATGCCTGAGAAGAATGTAGCATGGGATGAGTCAAGGACTGACGGCCAGGAAGTCTTAAAATCACAGAATCAGAGAATGAGGTGGGTTGGAAGGGATCTTAAAGCTCATCTCAATCCAACCCCCTGACATGGGCAGGGACACCTTCGACTAGGCCTGCCTGCACCAAACCCCATCCAACCTGGCCTTGAACACTTCCAGGGATGGAGCAGCCACAGCTTCTCTACGCATTTGTCCAAAAAATCTTTGTCCCAAAAACCTGTACCTTGATTTAACTTCTGCTTTATCACGTTGAACACAAACTACAGAGAGGCACGACTTCACAAAAATGAAAAAAATTGGGGTATGGAAAGAACAGGTAGGAACACAGCTTGCAACTGAGGGAAGCTCAATCCATCACGACAGATTGCACAAGACCTGAAAGGACACAGTGAGTCCTGGTTTTCAGCTATGCACTGAAGAGGAAACTAACAGAAATCCTGTGCACCACGGATTCCTGGTTGCTGCCAGACTTCTTCACAAAAAGCGTGTCTCAACGAATAAGAGCTGATGCTATTTTAGACTTTGTTTTGGCAAGTAATAAAGGAATTAAGAAGGGCTGGTGATAAAACATTAACTTGGATTGAGTACATACAAGCACATTCACATTAAATTAAGGATAAAGAGAGGTTAAGTGTTGTAAGAAAATCAAAGTTCACTCTTTAACTACGAGAAATGAAATCAAACAGTAAAATCAAGTGGACTAAGAAGATTGGGAATGGGAAAGCTGCCACCTAAATATTTCTCTCAGGTCAAAGATGCAAAACTATTTGAAAGCTGCATCCTCAGAGCTAACCTCAAAAGGGACGTGAGGATCAATTAAAGAGACCTTGTATTAAGGAGCGGAAAGGATTCATTAGCAATGTCTTTAAAGCCGGCAAGAAGTAGAGGGATAAAATAAGAACTGCCAGAAGTCAAGCTGTGCCAGAGCTCAGCAAATGAAAACAAAGCAAGGGATGTTTCAGCCATACAAGTAAAGAAAACCAGGAGGGGAGGGGAAGAGGGGATGCTGTAAAGAGAGGTATTAAGGGTTTTCATTAGGGATAAGGACACTGAACATGGGTGCAAGGCAGTGTTTAAAAGGAATGAAGTTACAAGAGATACACAACAAAGGTGGAGAACTCCAGTGTTTTGATGCATTCAGAGCCAGGGAAAGCAGACAACGTGCATCCCAACTCTAAAAGAAATGGTTCATGAAATAATATCCTCTGGAATAAGGCTGTTAAAGCAGTTTACCATCTGAGCAAGGCTGAGCATGGAACATTTAAAACTTGTACTTAGGGAAGGAGGGAGAATCTAAATATTCCCCCTTCCAAGACCTCTAGAGAACGCAAAGTTTCAAGACAAGTTTGAATGAAAGAACTTAATTAGTAAATGAAAAATTGTAATGAACAAGCAGTGGAGCTGACAAGAGTAACCTATGCCATGCCAGCTCACTATTTTCTGTTTGGAAAAATAATTTATTATTTAGACCTAGGCAACAGAATGGAGCTAATGCAAGTTTCATTATGGATATCAATATAAAGGGAAGTCCTGGGTGAGATAAAGATGGTGAAGAATATTTCAAGAGTTAAGAGTGGTTAATGAGGGCACGAGTTAGTTCAAGGATGGCATTTGGACAGAGTGACTGATATATTCGTGTCCTCAGAAAGTCCAGAGGAGGCCCCGGAGCTGCTCCAGGGCTGGAGCCCCTCTGCTCTGGAGCCAGGCTGGGAGAGCTGGGAATGTTCCCCTGGAGAAGGGAAGGCTCCAGGGAGAGCTCCGAGCCCCTTGCAGGGCCTCAAGGGGCTCCAGGAGAGCTGGAGAGGGACTGGGGACAAGGCACGGAGGGACAGGACACAGGGAATGGCTTCCCACTGCCAGAGGGCAGGGATGGATGGGATATTGGGAAGGCATTGCTCCCTGGGAGGGTGGGGAGGCCCTGGCACAGGGTGCCGTGAGAAGCTGTGGCTGCCCCTGGATCCCTGGCAGTGCCCAAGGCCAGGCTGGACACTGGGGCTTGGAGCACACTGGGACAGTGGGAGGTGTCCCTGTCATGGCAGCAGGTGGAATGAGATGATCTTTAAGTCCCTTCCAACCCAAACCATTCCATGATCTCTGTTCCAGACCTCGAAGGATTTTGTCCTTCAGAGAACACCCACATCACTCTGAGCACACAGGGAGTTGATACTTGACCAGCCCACTGCAAGAAGGAGGCCGAGGCTCCTGTGAATTGTGAGCTGCCTCAGCAGCTGCAGAGTCTCTGTGACTGCAATCACAGAGTGATTCTGTCTGATTTTACAACCACCAAGCTTCATCCACTGCTTCTCCTGCACCAGCTTCATCACCACAGCTAGCCTGACACGCAAGGCAGTGCCTGTCAACCAACTATACTGGATGAAGGGAAAGAATGAGCTTGTCCCTCTTGTCCTGCATGTGCCACCAGCCTTAGGCAGCAGCAGGAGAAAAGGGATGGCCCTCGAGCTGTGCCTTTTGAGAACCAGACACCAAAGAGCCACTAAAGTATTTCCTCTGTCTGCTCTTTCCAGGCTTCGTTTTTAGCTTTATCAGTCTTTTTCTACAACATCGATATCTACACATTTGAAGTCAGACACCTCGTCAAACACGGCCCTGTTAATAAGTGAGTGTCTCGCTTTATTTCACAGCACATCTTCAGATTCACTGGGCTGAGGCAACATCAGAAGATGCCTCACACCTTCTTCCTCTTATCCAGGAACATCAAACTGTCTGCTGTGGGATTATACCAAGGCTGGTTCAGCTTGGAAACTCCAAGCACAGCAAACTGCCACAGTTCTTCTGAGAAATATAAAAAGCATCTTAAAGTAATTTTATACATATTAGCAGCTCTTACCTGTATTTTTATGGGCCAGGTGAAATTGCTGACATAAACAAAGAACGTGATGTTCGGGTTGTTGCGGAAATCAAACTTCTCATTGGAGAAACTGTCCTTGTATTCTTTTATATTGGTTCTGGAAACAACTGGAATTTCCTCCCCAGCCTGTGTGCCAGCTGTTGTAAGGAGTAGCAAGAAAAGATGTTTCAATGTGTATTTAAGAAAACAAACAAAAGGGCAAACCATCCTAAATTCTAATGTTAAAAAATTAACTGTTCGTTCAAAACCAACTATTTTAAGCTGCACTGTATTATCAAAATCAGTGTGTGCCAAGATGTTGCACTGTTAAAAATAAAATTTGCGCTTTTAATGTTTACAAAATACACTATTAAAGTTGAAAACATAGGTTTTTAAACTTTTTATCTTCCCCCTCAGGCTGATGATTTAAGAACACTATGCAAAAAGTACATAGGTTAAAAACCCCCCAAGTTTTCCCAATTAAATTTGCATTTGTGAGAAACTGATACATGAAAGAAGCTCCCAAGTTACTTAGATCATCCTCAATTCACCTGCAAAACTTGTGGACCAAGTAATGTTGAGGTTGAAGTTTTTAGATGCATTGATGAACATGTCCAGGTCTCGGTTTTGCTAAAGGAAGAAAACAAAGAAGAAACTTCATCTTTAGGATAAGCAATTTTACTGTACTGTTTCCTAGGAAATCTTCACTACAAAAAATTATCCTGAAATTTGTTACTTACATAAAGAAAATACATCAAGCTAAAAACTATATACTATATTTTCTGAGAGAAGTATTCTCTTCCTCAAGGAAGACATAACAAAGACTAAAAAAGTCATGTGTATAGAATATCACAGGAAGATCTGAGACACAAGATACAGGGTGAAAACGAGCAAAATGTCTCTGCTCTGGAGACAGGCTGAGAGAGATGGGATTGTTCAGCCTGCAGAAGAGAAATGCCTAAGAAGCGCCTAAAGGGGCCCCAAGAGAGCTGGAGAGGGACTGGGGACAAGGGATGGAGGAATGGCTTCCCACTGCCAGAGGGCAGGGTTAGATGCAATATTGGGAAGGAATTCTTCCCTGGGAGGGGGGGGAGGCCCTGGCACAGGGTGCCCAGAGCAGCTGTGGCTGCCCCTGGATCCCTGGCAGTGCCCAAGGCCAGGCTGGACACCGGGGCGTGGAGCAGCCTGGGACAGTGGGAGGTGTCCCTGCCCATGGCAGGGGGGTAACGGGATGAGCTCTAAGATCCCTTCCAACCCAAACTGTTCTGTGATTTTAAAAATTGGAATGGCTCAGAGGTTGTTCAGACAAGTGGAAAGAATCAACTGTGGTTCCTTATGAAATTTTACTGGGATGATTTGGGACTGCACAGCCAAGCCAAGGTCAAAAAGCTCTGGCTGCTCCAGGGAGCTGGACACATCTTCCACATCACAAGACTACACCTGGAGACCCGCAGAACTGTAACAATTCATCGCCTCCAGGGCCAAGAGAAGACAAAGGACAAAGTTAAAAGGGAAAATAGAAAATTTACCTCTTCAGGTGTTGCTACAAAATTGATTGCTGTGTAATAGCGATCATCCTCCTGGGAAAGGCTGAAGGTGAACTGATAGTCGATGAGAAGAGTATCTGTAAGCAATGCAGGGAGACAGTTATCCCATCTCCTGGAATAAAATAACTTCTGTAAAGGAAGGCATGATCTCACTGAAGGGTTTCTTGGACAACTAGGACATGACACTGTCGTGACACTGCTACAAATTAGTCCAATGTACATATGATCCCGCTTAAGGAACAAAAAACTCTGGGAGTTGAGCCTAGAGGGGGAAGAGAGGCAGCTTATACTTGCCAGGCAACAGCCTCCAGCCTTGATCTAAATCAATATTCCTACCTATACACTGCAAAAAACATGCCAAAAGATTTACTTTTCCAGCCTGCAATACCTCTGTGATCCAAGGGAATAGCAGAAAAATTCAACAGCTGTGTAATTCCCACTTGGAAGGGGACAATGCACAGCACAAAGAAATATTCAAGGAATGGAACCAAGCAAGACTGGATCTGGACAGCACAAGGTTCTTCTGTAAGAGTTGGAAAGTTTTGCCTTTCCCTACTTTTTGCCCATTTAACCATCCCTGCCATTTCAAGGAATTTGGTCATTCTTACACAGAGATTGTCATGAGAAGCCAGCAGCGCCCTTGTTTGGCCACACAAGCAGAATTCCAATAAGCCAAAACCAGCCAGTTGATCATTTCTGTGCTGGACAAAACCACTACTGGAGACGTTACATAATTTAAGATTCCATCTCTCCACGCCTGCCAGGCTGCTGATTGCTAACACTTGCGAATAGAAGCTGGAAAGTTTCCATTAGGTAACCTGAATCTTGGCAAAGGATCTTCTGGAACTGCATGGGAATCCAACTGCTCATTTCAGAGGAAACGTGGCAATTTTGAAATCCATTCTAACGTGGACCAGAACTTCAAATAAACAGTATTTTGCATTCACAAAAATTCTAGACATTCTTTGTTTTTTACCTGCTAGGAATATAGTTTAGAGTGCTCTCCAAAAGACCGGATTTCATCTCAGTCATATGAAAAACATGCAAAATATTGTTCAAAAGATCCAATCATCACACAGACCTTATCAAGAAAAGCATTTTCATTCTCTTTAAACAATGCATTTGAGACAAGTGAAGGTTTTTAAAGCTATTTTTTAGTCCTTTCCTTAATCCTCCATATTTTAAACACACGCTGAGGCAACTAAAACAAGTTTTAAATAAGGTATTTTAAACTTCAAGCACATTTTTTATCTCCAAACAAAATCCCAAGGGTACTCACAGTAACACGTTCCTTTAAGTGGATTTCCCTGATATCTGTTTTCCACTTCACACCTAAAAAGAATACGTATTTTTTAATAAATGGATTTTTTTTGCAGTTCTATTTATTCCCAGCCACTAAATACCAGAAAACACAACCTGTGCTGATAACAGTACACGATTAAAGATGAATGTCTGAGCTAGACTGGGCTGATGAAGAAATTCCATGCTCCCTGCAAGTCCAACTCATACGCAGTAAAAATGAAATATAAAATTCTGGATATTAACGTTTGCATCCACTTGGAAGGTATTTATTAGCTCTTCACAATGCATGGAACTGGATTAGCTTAGTCATTTATGGCTATTCCAGGTTCTATCCTATAAACATTGACTCATGTGAGCAATGCTTTAAAAATAAACCTGGCAGTGAAATTATTTGGAATTAAATTATTTCCACTAACATTACACTAAAAGCATTTCTGTTATGTTACAGAGAAACCTCCAGCAAATTTCTTGCTCTAAAACTGCTCCATTAAACTGCTTGAATGTCAAAGGCTCATTTTGGATATATTTACACTCCCACAGAACAACATCAGAGAGCACAGACAGTAAAATCTACCAATTAAAAAGAAATTATTGAGGGAAAATGCAAAGCGGAGCGAGTCCAGAGGAGGCCCCAGAGATGCTCCAGGGCTGGAGCCCCTCTGCTCTGGAGCCAGGCTGGGACAGCTGGGAACGTTCCCCTGGAGAAGGGAAGGCTCCAGGGAGAGCTCCGAGCCCCTTGCAGGGCCTCAAGGGGCTCCAGGAGAGCTGGAGAGGGACTGGGGCCAAGGCACGGAGGGACAGGAGCCAGGGAATGGCTTCCCACTGCCAGAGGGCAGGGATGGACGGAATATTGGGAAGGAATTGTTCCCTGGGAGGGTGGGGAGGCCCTGGCACAGGGTGCCGTGAGAAGCTGTGGCTGCCCCTGGATCCCTGGCAGTGCCCAAGGCCAGGCTGGACACTGGGGCTTGGAGCAGCCTGGGACAGTGGGAGGTGTCCCTGCCCATGGCATAGAGTGGAACAGGATGAGCCCTAAGGTCCCTTCCAATCCATACCATTCTGTGATTCTATGTATAGTTTGGGAGGTGGGGATTTTTTCACCCATCCCTTCTGCATGACACTCCCAGTTGAAATGCTTTTAAAATTGCAATTCTTCAGGAAATCGTTGTGTTCATGATATTCCCCAGGGGAAGCACGGCTGGCTGCACCCTCAGTGCAGTCAGTCAACTGTCAGGAGGAAGAAACGGGCAGAGACATCATAAACACAACCATTTAAAAATGGAGGGGTGTCCAAGGTGGTACGTGCACAACTTTTTGATTTCAAATAACAAAGGGAAATGAACTCACAGCTGACACTCATCTCCTTTGATTCCCTTGGTTGTGCAGAAACATTTCCCTGTGTTTGTGTTGCAGACGGATGCGTGGCCATTGCACTTGCAAGCTGTTGAGCAGAGGGGGGAGAAGATGCAACGTTGAATGAAGAAGGGAAACAAACTTGATAACAATTAAGTGCTTTAGTTGTCAAACTGAGATATATCAACAATTAATGTGCAGATGAAAACCCATTTGGTGCTCTGTGCTTTCTTTGTGCTACAGAAGGCAGACAAAACCAGAACCGTGCGTCAAAAAAGAGCAAGCGCAGGCTACCCAGGACTGATGTTTTATATGAAATCATCGTCAGACTGTGCTTTTTAGCCTCAAAATTTTATTTAACTTTCTCTCCTGTTGTTAGACAGCAGGGGTGATATCATAACCGGGAAAGAAAAGGCAGTATTTGGAATAATTTTGGGCTTGCTAACACATTTCAGCCAAACTCAAAACTCTTGAGAGAAGAGTTTGGAAAATACAACAAAGCCTGTGGGACTTCAAGGGCTTTTTCTAGAGAGAAATAAATAGACCTTGAGAAAAATAATGTCTCATCAGTCCTACTGAAGAAATAATGTCATTATCAATAGCATCAGCAGAAAAGATCTGGTGCTAAGATGATGATGTCCATGCTGGAACTAGTTTCGGGTGCATTCCCCAATATATTTTAGGATAACTTTGTACTGAATGTCATCGAGTTGCGGTTGAAGCGAACCTGCCCAGCCCTGAACAACTTCAGGTTTAGGGCATGCCCAAAACAGAGCACCTCATACACCTGAGTCTCCTCAAGATCCAACCCAAGGCAGCATGGTGGGGACATACAGGAGATTTTCTTCACAAAAATGCTCCTGATTTAAATTAAATGTTCATTTTGACACACTTTGAGACCTTTATTTATAAAGATGTAGAAGAGAAACATGCAAAAAAAACCCAAAACCAAATCAATAAATAAGAACAAAGCCTGCACAACCAGCTGACCTCGATATCTTGTTCACTATCACTGGAAGAACGGATTTAACAACTTCTCCTGGCATGCAGGTGCCTTTTGGCAGTTGTTCTGCCAATGAAGGTGCATCCATCTGGAGCTGTGCACAGCAGAGTGTACAATATAAGGAAAAAACTACACAAAGCAAAGATCTCTTGTTTTTGGTCCCTGAGCTTGCTGGGAACAAGATGCTTTAAAGGCCGCAGCCTCCCTGTAAGAAGACATATTCTTCCTCATCAAGCAGTCATGCCAATCAATGTACCAGCAGATTCTTAGATAGGAAGTCCCCATCCTGAATATCTCTGCCAGCCTTGGACCTTATTGATCCTTTTGATATCTTCTTTCTGTTGGCACATACTGGAAGCTATACTGTATCAGGGACACTTAACTGTGCTTCTCAGATGCGGATGAGAGGTTTCCTAGCAGCAACACAGAGCAAAATAGGAAGAAGCTAAAAGGCCTATTGTGGGAACAAGGAGACGGAATGAAAATTCAACAAAATAATTGTATTCTGTGAAGGAAACACACTTTTCATTAGTGCCACTTAAAGAAAAATAAGTCTTAGTACTATTGAGAATGTCTTGTCCTTCTTTTCCTACACTCTGCACCAGGGAAGCAAAGTGAAGTTGGATCAATATTCAATATGAACACCCATGAAATTTCTTCTTATTTTTAAACCTCAGGTTGTTTAGAGGCAGATTGCAGCGTCTTGAGAGGTAACATTAATTTTTATTTCCTCTCTGCTCTTCAGCCACATGCATATCAAGAAGACTGAACCCTCAAATATTTCTATTTAAAACAACAGAATCTATTCATTTATCCACTTTCCTACAAGCGTGTAACTGGAGATCATTCACTACAGAACAGGAATATGCACAAAGAGACATTTTCTTATGGCTTTTCAGAGAACTTGAAACTTTGGAAAAAAACTATTGACAGAATGTACTAGACAACCTCGCTGGAGTCTACAAATGACAATTTCCCACTGGAGTCAGATGACAGAGCAGAAACCCAAAATCACTGGAAATGGCTTTTTGACTGCGAATTATGGTAGCAGCCTGATGATGAATCACCTTCCAGTGAGTCTCCTTCCACCTTCTCCACAAACCACGGCTCACGGACTCATTCGGAGACGGTCATGGGGATTGTTACTCCTCTTTCCGCGTTTGTGATGGTCCAGCTTCCCAATGGCAACACCATCACCCACCTGCCCAACACTATTCTTCCATGCCACGTGCTTTAGCTGCCCTACAGGGCCCCCCAGAGCCCTGGCAGAGGGAAACAGGCAGGCCCACGGCACCAGCAACTCAGGGGCCGCCAGCGAAGGCTGCATGAATGTGTTCGGAAGCGCTGCCACAGCTGCCATCTGATTTCAGGCATAATAGTGCCTTCCCTTTGCTTGCAAATAACTTCCTTATCTCCCACCAGCATATTTTCATGGGAAACTTTAATCAGAAAATTCAGAAAAATCCTGAATGCAGAGAAAGCACCTTGCAGCTATTTTTACATTTGATGTGCTGCATTTCCTGCCCTTCCTGATTAATACTCCTCTACTTGGACACTTCCTAAAAGCAACCTCCGAGGAGTGATTTACCTGCCATTTAGTTATTATCTGCCTAGCTCTGCCAACACCAGGGCGTATGATGTGATGCAAACAATTTTTTCAGGGAAATAACTGCAGTTTGACAAAATATTTTCAACACAAGTAATATAACCCTGTGTTGGGACTTTTTACAGGGATATGTAGGAGTGAAGGCATTGAAATAAAAGAGAGCAGGGTTAGATGGGATATGGGGAAGAAATTCCTCCCTGAAAGGGTGGGGAGGCCCTGGCACAGGGTGCCCCGAGCAGCTGTGGCTGACCTTGGATCCCTGCAAGTGTCCGAGGCCAGGTAGGACAGGGCTTGGAGCAGCCTGGGATAGTGGAAGGTGTCCCTGCCCATGGCAGGGGGTGGACTAGCATGGCCTATTAGAACCCTTCAATCCAAACCATTCCATGACCCCATGACTCACACTAGGCAGTGAGTGTGCAAACACACTCAGTACAACAACTGTCTCCAGCTTGGCTGTGACTGTGAGCTCTAAGAACAGAGCAGCACAAAGTATCGTTCACAAATGCACAAAAAGAGTGAAATCGGCACATTATTAATGGGAAGGATGGAGGGACCATGGCTCAGAGAAGGGAGAAAACAGGAGCTGGCTCTGCTGCCTGTCAGCCAATCCTTATCTGAAGAATTCCCCTCTGGAAAGGTTTTCACCAAGCAAAAATGACTAACGGGCAGCAGTCAGCCTGGCTGCATCAGACAGGGTGATTTTCTCTTGCTTTCCCTTTCCCAATCCACCTCAGTCTTTCTGCCCAGGTTCCTGCTTCCCTCATTCTTCCCCCTTCCCAGTAAACAGTGCTAAATCACAGCAAATTAAAAACCTGGGTCCAAAGCACTTGAGAGCAAAAGCACTTCTGACATGAGCTACTGGTTCCATCAGATAAGGAGGAATGAACGCTGTTCCACAACCTCTCAACACATTTTCTAATTTCTTTTTCACGCATCTGGATGATTTCAGTCTGTCATTCATTATCTCAACAACAAACTATTTTGGGACAATCCTTCTGCACAAGAGTCCAAAGGAACTTACTCTCCATTTCCAGACACATAGAAAAGCGACACCTACCAATAGGCACGTTGTGATCCAATGATTAAACCTGAAAGCTCAGGGTAGAATACTGTATTTTCTCAGGCAACTCAGCTTCAACTTTTTCATTACTGCATTTCAAAGTATCTTCACCCGAAATGAGTTTATGAGTATCAGCAGTATTTAATCTGGCAGATAACGTTGTGAAATCAAGTGTCAGGGAAGCACCTTCTCCTTTGCACCCGTGTTGCTGTGCTGTCTGTTGGAATTCCATATCCCTTTTCTCTAAGGGAGGCAGTCGTATCCCTGTGAGTTTTTCACCCCCTTCCTTGAATCTGTCCATTGGGAAGTTCTTCACAGCCTCAACCATCACCACCTTCCTCCTGCCTGAGGAAATAGGCCTCCATACTCCAGCTACTGACTCTCATCTTCATCCAGAAGGTCGGCACTACTTCCAATAAACACACTAAATTAATATCCAAGTATTTTCTACTGGATTGTCTCCACACTTGAAGAAACAACAAAAAGTCTTCAATGTCCACTCATTAATTACCTCCACTTCAATCTTCCAGGATGGCCACAAACCACCCACAACTCATTTCACAGAAGTACTGACACTACTCTGAGCAATGTAATTTTTATTTTACCTCTTCCATCACTGTAACTAACTGTCTCATTCCACCTCACTATACTCCATTAACATAATCCACTGGGACCAGTGCTGTTTAACATCTCTGTGACAGGGGCAGTGGAACTGAGGAACCCACAGCCAGTTTGCTGGTGACAACAACCTGGTAAGGTCAGCTTGCTACATGGAAGGGGGAACATCCAGAGGGACCTAGATAGCATCCAACGGTACCTGGATGGCATCAAGAGGGACCTAGACAGAGACCCTGGAGACACGGGACTGTGTGAACCTTGTGAATTTCAACAAGGCCAAGTGCAAGGTCCTGCACCTGGGTTGGTGCAAGCCAGAGCACAAACACAGGATGGGTGGGGAATGGCTGGAGAGCACCCCTGTGGAGAAGGACTTAGGGGTGCTGGTGGGTGAGAGCAGGACATGACCCAGCCCAGAAACCCCCTGTGCCCTGGGCTGATCCCCCAGCATGGGCAGCTGGGGAGGGGGGGGATTCTGCCCCTGTTCCCTGATCAGGTGAGACCCCACCTGCAGAGCTGCCCCAGTCCTGGGGCCAACAGCAGAAGGACGTGGAGCTGCTGGAGAGAGTCCAGAGGAGGCCCCGGAGCTGCTCCAGGGCTGGAGCCCCTCTGCTCTGGAGCCAGGCTGGGAGAGCTGGGAATGTTCCCCTGGAGAAGGGAAGGCTCCAGGGAGAGCTCCGAGCCCCTTGCAGGGCCTCTAAAGGGGCTCCAGGAGAGCTGGAGAGGGACTGGGGCCAAGGCATGGAGGGACAGGAGCCAGGGAATGGCTTCCCACTGCCAGAGGGCAGGGATGGACGGGATATTGGGAAGGCATTGTTCCCTGGGAGGGTGGGGAGGCCCTGGCACAGGGTGCCGTGGGAAGCTGGGGCTGCCCCTGGATCCCTGGCAGTGTCCAAGGCCAGGCTGGACATTGGGGCTTGGAGCAGCCTGGGACAGTGGAAGGTGTCCCGGCCCATGGCAGGGGGTTTGGAACAGGATGAGTTTTAAGGTCCCATCTAACCCAAACAATTCCATGCTTCTACGTTTAAATCTCTTAGGAGCAGGAAGCACCTTCCCTCACATCTGCACCTCTCACAGCTGGACTCTGGTTTACAACTGGTCTCCCCAGTGCCACAACTCTGAAAAATTCACAGCAGTTTAAAACCATGTCACAAGGCTGCAGGTCAAAACTCCAATGTATATTTCTCAATATTAAATGCACTGGTCTTTCAAGGAAGACTTTTCCCCGGTTTGTTAACTGGATCTTGCACAGCTGAAAACAGTCCTTTGTGCCAGAGAGTCCCAAAGCACTTTACAAACTGAAATGCAATTTTAACAGGGCTCTCCTAATCCTCAACAGAAATCCAGCCAAGTCCTCAGTGAAACACGGCAAGCCTTTATGAAGCAGACAATTTTAACTATAAACACACAACACATTAACCAAATGGAATAGAAGGTGAAACTTGGATAAGCAGAAATTTGTTCAAGACATTTGGATCAAAACTGTTTCTTTTAAAAACAGGATCATCAAACACTAAAATACAAACATCTTTCACTGTGGTCATTCCAAGTTTAGAAAGGAGGGTATAAAATCATCTTTATGAGCAACGAAAGGAATTTCACTCAGCAGTTTGAGTGTCTTTGATTTGAAGAAACAAGAATTGAGTCTTGCCTGCAGGAAAGAAAACATGAATTATCAGGATATAATTTGTGTTAAGACAGCGGAGGAATGAGCAAAGAATGAAAAACACAGAAGAGCTCAGTGCAGGAAGCTCTAAGGCAGCACTTACGCTGACACGTGCCCCCGTTGGTGGGATCCCCGTAGTAGCCCGAGATACACGTCTCACAGTGTTTGCCCGTGGTCAGGTTTTCACACTTCTCACAAATGCTCTCGTTTACACACTTGCTGTGCCCGTTACACTGACAGGCTGAAGAAAACAGGAAAATTATGAATATTGGTGCTCAAATGTAGTTCACAGAGACCCTCAGAAGTCTGCGCTGTGCAGAGGATAAATGAAACCATTTTGTGCACCTTCCTGAGAGGTTCTTGTCTCTCGCTAGTGATATGTGGACCCAAAGACAGGTGTATATCAAGAAACTGAAACTGAAAGCAACGCACAGAAAACTGAACTGCAAACCTTATGTGCACATTGGACCGGAAGCTGCTGGTGGGATGGATTTACAAGGAACGGGGTGGGGAGTGTTGGTTTTGTGTCAAAAACATTAGTTAAAAATCATCCTAAGCATTATTAATGCTTAAAACAACCTTCAAAGGAATATCTGCCTTTCTTTCAAATAGCCTTAAAATAAATAAACAAACAAAAGTTAAAATCTCATTAAAGGCTCGTAGGGAAAGGAAAAATTTCTCTCAAATAATAAACAATAATGTCTTCACGCAGCAAACCTGCGCAGCTCAGCTGCACAGCTCCTTCCATCTCCAAGTGTGTAGTTCCTAATTATATTCCATGCTCTTCTCCTCCCTCTATTAGCAGAAGGGAACACAGACATCACTATAGTCTTAAAAACTCTCTCTCCTTGCCTTCAATCGAAATGTTGGACAATTCAACGCTGCTCATTTACCTGGACACTGAATAAAGGACCAGTTATAGCTGTTCTCCACAGGACACATACTGACATTAAGGACAGGCTCCAAGCTGTGTTTCCCTGGCGTGGATGGGGTAGGCATCTTGACAGGACCCCGGTAAGAGCCTTCGACGCACTTCCCCTTCCCGGTGTTGCTCGGATCCGTGCACCATCCACAGCCGGGCTGCTCCAAGCACTGAGCACACGTGCAGTAGCCTGAGCAGTTCTCGGCTAGAAAAAAAACAAACATGGAATTGTGGAATAAATCGCTATCTCAAACAGGCAACAAAAACGCAGAAAACCTTGTATTTTTACCTCACCAAAATATTTATCTCATCAAATACAGAAATATTTATTCTGATATTCACAATAACATGTTCATTCCTATCAGCATATTTATTCCAGAGTCTAAGATAACTATTACCAAAGGTTCCATTAATCAATGAGTTACAAAACAGCACAACACAGAACCATTTTTGAACCATTACACACCACCCTCTAACACCAGAGGTTAATGTTCCCTCTAGAAAACATCTCCCACTGATTTATAATAGATCAGATGATCAAATGAGCCATCTGGAGGCAAAGGCTAAAAACTGGCCGGTTTAGTCACTTTGAGCCTCTTCTTGCCACATTTCAGTATCACATGCTATTATTTCAAGTATTTATCTAAATGAAAAAGCATAGAATACAAGTAGGAGAATAAAATTCCACCCTTTAGGCCCTCCTTTCTCTAATGGGATTGGATTTCAGGGGTGACAAACTCTTTACATACAGAAAACTTTTTCTATTCCTTTCCCTAGACCATCTTGAAAAATATTTTCTGGATTCTTGGTGTTGCAAGATGAGCAGACTTTCTATTTTGATGTTTAAATTGACAATATTTGCCTTTAAAAAGAAAAAAAAAAGTAGTAGAAAAACATTGTTTTTCATTATTTTAGCTTACTCATCTCCTGCCTGATGCTTCCTCCAACTTTCAGCCTCCGGCATTATGGGAAGTTCACACTCTCGTGTTCCTTAAATTTATTTTCTTCGTCTCTTATTTTGCAACACTTTGAGCTACGTGCGATGGCCCTGCTCACACCCAGCTCCGAAAGAATTCAACATAAATCAAATAATTTCTACATCTTCACTTGTTTTAAGTTTTCAGGCTCTTTTACCCCAGTTTGAAAAGAAAACACAGTATTCCAAAGCGCCACAAAGCTTTTGCAGTTTACTCACATCTACCTCAAAAGGCAAAAAAGTAAATAATTTATTTATAAGGAGGTAGAAATTCCTAGTACAGTCTGTAAGTAGACAATACTTCGGAGTAAAACACTTGTGGAAACCCTAATTTGGATTTGGCTTGGGTTGGAAAGGACCTTACAGACTGTGTCGTTCCACCCCCTGCTACAGGCAGGAAACCTTCCAGTAGACCAGGTTGCTCCAAACCCCATCCAGCCTGGCCTTGTTCCTTTCATCCAGGGGATTTTCAGCACAACCCACATGGGTCTCGACGACTTTTACCACCAAAACACAAGCGCCCAGCCGCCCCCGGGAGCCAGGAGCGGTCACTTACGTGGACAGCTGCTCATGGTGTACCACTCCATGCACTGCCCGTAGGGGAAGGAGGCCACGTAGGCATTGGAGTCCACGCACTGCTTCATGTTGCTGCACCACATGCACTCGGAGCTGCCACTCGTGCACTCCCCACACGCGGAGCGCAGCGCGCAGGGCGTGCGGCACTGCTTGGCGCTGTGGTTGGCTGCGGGGGGAGGACAACAATTAGTTCCCTTCCTGAAATAATCATGGGCTGGAAGGGACCATAAAAGCCATCTCATCCCATCCCCTGCTATGGGCAGGGCCAACTTCCACTGTCCCAGGCAGCTCCAAGCCCCATCCAACCTGGCCTTGAACACTTCCAGGTACGGGGCAGCCACAGCTTCTCCGGGGAATGGTGTTACGAGTCTCTGTTCCTCTGCAGTTCTGTTGATGTATTCCTCAGTCACCCCCCTCAGCAAAGCATAGGGAAGAACCCCCACATTTTACATGAGCACATAAGGACATGTCTTAAGCGATTTGATCAGCTCCAGACATCAAATGAGCACTCAAAGCAGAACTAACTCAGCAGTTTGTAGTGTGGGCCAATGCTTTAAGCTTTGCTTCAAGTGACTGTTCTCAGACCATAAAAACCAAGGTAAAGCTTAAACTCAAGTGCTGCAAGTGAAAACACGTGGAATTTTGAGTTCAGGTTCCACATTCAGGATTCGCATCCTGCACTTCCACGAAGAATGATTTCAACTGGTGTAGTGTACTTAATATTTTTATTTAATCAACCAACTTCCCTAATATTTAAAGAGGCACTAATTGGTATTCAGAAATAATCAGCTACAGCGGAGAATTAACAGACCAAGCCATCTGAAAAGATACGCAGTTTCAACAAAGCTGGAAGACTTTTCCCAAAAGCAAATAGCTTCTTTTTTTTCAAAGTTCTCCTATCTCCAAAGTGTCTTGTCCAATTAATTTCAAACTTTGATAAAATCCTCCTCTGGCTACATAGCAGGGGAGGGGGGAAAGGGGAATTCAATTGGAAAGTTACTTTTTTTTTTTTTTTTTTTTTTTTTAAAGTCAGGAGATTGCTCCATACCATAATTAACCTAAATGTCACATGTAGGTATGCAATTGAGAAAAAATAATTAAAATAACGTACTTCAAATATTTTAAAGCTAACAGCATAAATGTTGAGCTATTTTTAAAATTTCTAGTTCCTGCATGAAATACGTACACAAGACACAGGTTCAGAGCTACTCTTCTTAGGCAAAGTCATGATGCAGCTGGTTTGAAATGTAATAAATCACATTCTCTTTACTCTCTAGGAAATATACATCAACCAGACAGCTGTTGTTACCTGGCCTTTCACAGACAGTGCCGTTGACCTCGTTGATACACGTCGCTGCCTTCAATCCCTGTTGGGAAGGCTCAGCTAAATATCCACAAAATCCAGCATCACTTGGTTCATTGGGAAGCCACTGGACGAGGGTGTTGGTGAAGGGAGACATGTCTTCCCAGCACCAATACGACACATTGATTTTCCTCAGTCCAACCCATGGAGTCAAAGTTTTGGGCTAGAAATAAAGGAGCAGGTCAAATCTAAGTTAGTGTTTCTGGCCACAAACTTCTTAATATAAAGATCCCATAGGACAACTATTTCTACTGGCAATTTATTTTTTGGCACACTTTCATTCTGGGGAGGAGCATTTGAGCTCTATTGGTACAATACATTGTTTTACTGTTAAAAGATGTAAACATCACCTACTTCAAACTGATTTTATGCACTTATACCCTAGAGCTGCAGCTTCCAACAACAACAGGTTACAAAGCATATTGTGCTAACACCAACATATTTTCTTGTTATTACTAAACGTCTACATGCAGTTTACTTGAAAAAGGAGTAACTGCAAAGCAAAGCTTCCCCCAGCACAGCCACCAGTGCTCCAAGCCCCATCCAGCCTGGCCTTGGACATCCCCAGGGATCCAGGGGCAGCCACAGCTGCTCTGGGCACCCTGTGCCAGGGCCTCCCCACCTCCCAGGGAACAATTCCTTCCTAATATCCCATCTATCACAGAATCACCGGGCTGGAAGAGACATTGAAGATCACTGAGAGCAACCCCTGCCCTAACACCACCTCAACTAAACCAGGCACTGAGTGCCACATCCAATCTTTCTTTAAACATGTCCAGGGATGGTGACTCCACCACCTCCCCCCGCACACGATTCCAGAACTTTAGCACTCTTTCAGTAAAAAACATTTTCCTGACATCCAACCTAAATTTCCCTTGGCATAGCTTGAGACTGTGTCTTCTCGTTCTGTCAGTTCTGCCATCCCTGCCCTCTGGCAGTGGGAAGCCATTCCCTGGCTCCTGTCCCTCCGTGCCTTGTCCCCAGTCCCTCTCCAGCTCTCCTGGAGCCCCTTTAGAGGCCCTGCAAGGGGCTCGGAGCTCTCCCTGGAGCCTTCCCTTCTCCAGGGGAACGTTCCCAGCTCTCCCAGCCTGGCTCCAGAGCAGAGGGGCTCCAGCCCTGGAGCAGCTCCGGGGCCTCCTCTGGACTCTCTCCAGCAGCTCCACGTCCTTCTGCTGTTGGCCCCAGGACTGGGGCAGCTCTGCAGGTGGGGTCTCACCTGAGTGGGGCTGATTTCCCCCCTCCCCTGCTGCCCGCTCTCTGGTATCAGCTCAGTTTCCCACCTCACAAGCATTCTATACTAATATCCATTAAAACAGGCTCCTAGTCTCTGTAGGCTCACTTTTCAAAGTACTCTGTAGATGGAAAAACCCCTGCAAATTAACAATTCTTTTTTACACAGTGTAAAGATTGAAACACTATGAGGAAGGGGTTACTATGTGTAAATTTAGAAATTTACTCTACACTCAATTACTGGAATATCCAGAAACACCTGGAGCTGTCAGAATCACGTATTTTTACACTATGCCAGGCTTGGCTTCCTCATTTTACAAAAGATTTAATGAACAATCTTGTTTAAATTGCACCTTACCTTTTCTTGGCTAAATTGACTCCCCTCTAAAACACTGTAATTGTTGAAATTCCACTTTAAAATTACAAAGGGAATCAAGGCAGGGAATGTTCTCATTTTAACAGGGGAATATTTCTCTTAAGTACTGAAGCATGTTCTCCCCCGAAAAAAAAGCAATCCTATTGCCTCTAGCCTCATTTTTCCTAGAGAAAATGCTTCCCACAGTGGCCACTGGGACCCAGGAGGTGTTACTCTGATGTGCCATCAGGCCACAGCAGCTTTCCAGCCTAATCCAGGATTTTAGAAAAGATGCACAGCATCATTCTTTGTCAGGGCTGTAGCACCACCTACACAACCTGCCCTGAACATCTCCCTGCTTCTCCCAGGGACTGGAAAATATATGTATTTATTTCATTGATGCATGAAGAGGGAGAAATTCCAATTCACTTCTCCCTGGGCCTGACAGAAAAGCACCTGCCACTAAATCACACACAAATAACGCCAAATAAGCCAAGCAGCTCTGTGGAATGAGAAGGCGACATTTTAAACAGCTGCCTTTCTGAGTGGAGTAAATAACTCAATACTTTACATTAAACACCTCCAGTGCCCCAAAGGGACCTTTATTTATAAAATACTGTGCACAAGTCACCAGAGGGATCCTGCTGCAGTCCTGTATTCTGCACCGGGGAAATGCAGGTGTGATTCCAGAACAGAAAGTGATATCTCCGAGGCACTGTGTATGTTTATATTTACCTTTCCCATTTACATTCTCTACAGTTTCAGCTCAGAAGCACCCAGAGGGTACACTGAACTTCAAAAGAAAATCACTTGGTTTTGGTTAAGAGGCATTTCTATTGTGTACAGAGCACACAATACGCCAGCAAGGACTTCTCCACAGCCACAGCTTTATTACGCGAGGGACATACAAGAGAAGCACTCACCGAAGACTGTACCTTCTGCAGCTCCTTCAGAACAAATTCCACCTTCTTCTGGGTAGTGAGAGAAGCCAGTAAAGCACCGTTGGACCTGCAGGACAGTTTGGCATGATCGTAGTTCTCCTTGGCACTGGTGATCTTCAGGCAGGAGTTGCCAACCAAATGCCAGTTTGTTCCGCAGATATTTTCTGGGGGACAAGGGGGGAAAAGAAAGTAAACCCAGAGATGCAGGTGACCTTCCCAGCAATCAAGGTAATGAAAGAACCATGAAAAAACATGAGCCCAGGTGGGCAAGAGGCCAGTGGCCCCTGGGCTGTGCCGGCACCGGGGTGGCAGCAGCAGGGCCAGGGCAGTGCCCGTCCCTGTGCTGGCACTGCTGGGGCACCTCCAGTGCTGGGGCAGCTCTGGAGAGCCCTGGAGGGGCCGGAGCGAGTCCAAGGAAGGGAACGGAGCTGGGAAGGGGCTGGAGAATTCCTGAGGGAGCTGGGAAAGGGGCTCAGCCTGGAGAAAAGGAGGCTCAGGGGGGACCTTGTGGCTCTGCACAACTCCCTGATAGGAGGGGGCAGACGGGGGGGGGGTTGGGCTCTGCTCCCACGGAACATGGGGAACTGCCCTCAAGTTGTGCCAGGGAAGGTTTAGGTTGCGTAATAAGGAAAATTTCTTCATGGAAAGGGTTATCAGACATTGAAAGGGGCTGCTCAGGTGAGTGGTGGAGTCTTCACCCCTGGAAGTGTTCAGAAAAGGAGCAGACACGGCCCTTAGTGCTGTGGCTTAGTGGGCATGGAGAGGTTGGGACAAAGGTTGAAGATGATGATGATGATCTTGGAGGTATTTTCCAGCCTTAACGATTCTATTCCCTTCCACTAAAAAACACCCACAGCCCCATCCCAAACCAGTATGACTTAGAGGTGTGCTCAGAAATGTTGATGCATAATAATGATGGAGAAGAAGAAAATCTGTTTAGCGGAGCTGAAGTCCGACATAAACATTTAGTTATCTTCAGTATGTAATCAAAGCACTTATTACAATGTTGAATAGTAAAATTATTGAAGGAGAAAGAGGAAAAGAAACCAAACTTGCATTTTGTTGATGTTTTAAAGCCACTTATTCACCCACGGTCATCAGGGGACCTTTCAGCAGGAGAGGGTTGTTGGGCTAATCCTGTCCACAGCACGAACCTCCAGGATTAATCCCTGCTTCATCTTGAGCACAATCCCACTACTGGAGAACTCCTTACACTTTGTGATTAATTATTTCCCTTACAGAAAAAACCCTGATGGGCATTTCCAGTGTGAATTCAGACTCAGCAGATGGAAAAGCTCTCAAGTGTCAATTTTTCATATGAGCTTTTTACTCATACGATCAAGTCATCCCCTTTTCTACATCAAATACAACAGACCAAGCTCTTTATCCATCTACTAAAAGATGTTTTTCTCATTTTCATTGCTCTTCTTCACAGTCTCCTCAATTTTTAGCTGTTGCAGACTAGCAAACCCCAGACCTGGCCATGCCCAGACCTACCAGTTCCTAGGGGAAGGCTTTCCATGACCACTAAAATATCCTGTCTAACGGGTTTTCTCCTCTTTCTCTGTATTTTATTACCTACAAATGTTAATCACTGAAGATCCTGTAATTCTCTCCCAGTCACCGGGATACCAAAAAAAATTTACTGCAAGGGAACTAATAACCAACTCCTGTGAGCTCCATTGCAAACACTGTAATAGGAGAATTTTCCTTAAACACTTCAGGTGTTACTTGCCTCATTTGTCCAGTATGTGCCATTATGCTTTTGCACAATTTTAGTTCCTAAATTAAATAGCATGCATTATTAAATCTAATATCTTGCAGAAGCCTATTATCAACAGCTTTTATCAAATGAAAAGGGAGAGATGAAATACAGCCTAGTAATTATATGAGTGATCATAGTCCTTTTCAGACAACTGGGACTGAAAAATATTCCAGCAGACTTGCTGGATTTACTACAAATTAAGTTTCATACCAAAGCTGGTATGATTAAACAACATTATTTGCTCCAGCTTAACACTAAAAATTACAGATTCGGGGATAAAACCAACAAAAATT
>VZRV01004307.1:45925-69107 GCA_013398115.1 Falcunculus frontatus | reverse complement strand
GCAGCAGGGCCAGGGCAGTGCCCGTCCCTGTGCTGGCACTGCTGGGGCACCTCCAGTGCTGGGGCAGCTCTGGAGAGCCCTGGAGGGGCCGGAGCGAGTCCAGGGAAGGGAACGGGGCTGGGAAGGGGCTGGAGAATTCCTGAGGGAGCTGGGAAAGGGGCTCAGCCTGGAGAAAAGGAGGCTCAGGGGGGACCTTGTGGCTCTGCACAAGTCCCTGATAGGAGGGGGCAGACGGGGGGGGGTTTGGGCTCTGCTCCCACGGAACATGGGGAACTGCCCTCAAGTTGTGCCAGGGAAGGTTTAGGTTGCGTAATAAGGAAAATTTCTTCATGGAAAGGGTTATCAGACATTGAAAGGGGCTGCTCAGGTGAGTGGTGGAGTCTTCACCCCTGGAAGTGTTCAGAAAAGGAGCAGACACGGCCCTTAGTGCTGTGGCTTAGTGGGCATGGAGAGGTTGGGACAAAGGTTGAACTTGATGATGATGATCTTGGAGGTATTTTCCAGCCTTAACGATTCTATTCCCTTCCACTAAAAAACACCCACAGCCCCATCCCAAACCAGTATGACTTAGAGGTGTGCTCAGAAATGTTGATGCATAATAATGATGGAGAAGAAGAAAATCTGTTTAGGGGAGCTGAAGTCCGACATAAACATTTAGTTATCTTCAGTATGTAATCAAAGCACTTATTACAATGTTGAATAGTAAAATTATTGAAGGAGAAAGAGGAAAAGAAACCAAACTTGCATTTTGTTGATGTTTTAAAGCCACTTATTCACCCACGGTCATCAGGGGACCTTTCAGCAGGAGAGGGTTGTTGGGCTAATCCTGTCCACAGCACGAACCTCCAGGATTAATCCCTGCTTCATCTTGAGCACAATCCCACTACTGGAGAACTCCTTACACTTTGTGATTAATTATTTCCCTTACAGAAAAAACCCTGATGGGCATTTCCAGTGTGAATTCAGACTCAGCAGATGGAAAAGCTCTCAAGTGTCAATTTTTCATATGAGCTTTTTACTCATACGATCAAGTCATCCCCTTTTCTACATCAAATACAACAGACCAAGCTCTTTATCCATCTACTAAAAGATGTTTTTCTCATTTTCATTGCTCTTCTTCACAGTCTCCTCAATTTTTAGCTGTTGCAGACTAGCAAACCCCAGACCTGGCCATGCCCAGACCTACCAGTTCCTAGGGGAAGGCTTTCCATGACCACTAAAATATCCTGTCTAACGGGTTTTCTCCTCTTTCTCTGTATTTTATTACCTACAAATGTTAATCACTGAAGATCCTGTAATTCTCTCCCAGTCACCGGGATACCAAAAAAAATTTACTGCAAGGGAACTAATAACCAACTCCTGTGAGCTCCATTGCAAACACTGTAATAGGAGAATTTTCCTTAAACACTTCAGGTGTTACTTGCCTCATTTGTCCAGTATATGCCATTATGCTTTTGCACAATTTTAGTTCCTAAATTAAATAGCATGCATTATTAAATCTAATATCTTGCAGAAGCCTATTATCAACAGCTTTTATCAAATGAAAAGGGAGAGATGAAATACAGCCTAGTAATTATATGAGTGATCATAGTCCTTTTCAGACAACTGGGACTGAAAAATATTCCAGCAGACTTGCTGGATTTACTACAAATTAAGTTTCATACCAAAGCTGGTATGATTAAACAACATTATTTGCTCCAGCTTAACACTAAAAATTACAGATTCGGGGATAAAACCAACAAAAATTTAAAAAAAAAAAACGCAACAACTTTTGGACTGGGTGAATTTGGGTTATGCCACCAGTACCTACCCGGCAAAGCGATGCACTCCTGATTCCTAGGTTCCCACTGACAGTTTTGATCCATGGCACAGCTTTTACAACTCGTCTTTTTGTTACAGTAATAGGCAGGATTATCCTTAGGACAATTGTCATAGAGAGTAACAGGAACCTGAAATAAATAGCACAGCTGAGGCTTTTTCCGATATCCAACCCATGTGGGTTTATAACAGCCATGATTATAACACTAAATATCACAGTTCAGCTCTACAAAGCAATTTATATATCCAAAAGCTGGGGAACTGGGCATAGCCTGGACTGGTTATCCAAGATATTCCCCCAGAACACCACCTGCCATGTTTTCTGTACTAAAGCTTTTACAAGAACGTTATTTTGTTTTCCTAGGGAAAGCCCTATTGATATCAAATCCAAAATGTGATTAACGAATAATCATACCACGGTGAAACCTCCACCTCTTCCCCTGCCCACAGCTATCCTCCTAAAATCATTGGAAAATACCGCGCAAAACCCTAGTATCAAACTGAAAAAATTCAAGCATGCGGCACTTCTGAGCTACACATGCACTGGGAATAACAAAATAGGGATCATAACACTGACAGATGAAAACATGTGGACATTTGCTATTCCAAGGGGTAAATTTAAACTAAGGAAGTGTTTAGAGCCATTACCTGTTCCTCTGTGCAGTTGTTGTGTGCTGGGATACACTGGTCAGAACACCACTGACAGCTGTTTGTGTTGGCTGTGCAGCTGTAGCAGTCTGTAATCTGATCACATTTTTCATTGTCTACAACTATTAAAGAAAAAAACCTGCATGACCAAAACCAGGCATTTCCTGACAGAGCTCTAAGAACTTGATTATTGACAGCAAAAGATACAACCAAACAGCAGTGCCTGTAGATTTTCTGTTAGCAGCTAAAATCAGGTACTTTCATGTGTTTGAACTGACAGAAAATTGCTTTCATTTACAGCAGCATTTTTAGTGCCCAAGGGAGCCCTAAAACATGCCACCAGAAAATAACGCACCAAGACATGGAAGCACATGAAATAAGACACACTAATGCCCAGGGAAATGATGCCAGAGGATATTCCATCAGGACAGTGGCCATCTCCCACCACAGGACCATCTTCCTGCAAGCCTGGCCTTCAAATGGAGCATTTCCATACGAAGCTTGAACTTTTCATTCATCTTTCCAATTATTTATTGCCTGTGTTTTGTGAAAATTTATTGCACGTGGCGAGCCCAGCAAGGCAACGTCCCCTTACATCAGTTTCTGTTAAATAATTAAAGGCTGCACATCTGTTACAGAATCAAGGGTTGTTTAATCAATTGAGAGCAATGAATGTATCAGGATAAAGTTGCTTAAAATTAGCTTAAGGGGAAATACAGGAATCAGACCTTAAAACATTCATTCATTTTGTCTGCCTCTATACATAGAATCATAGAATCCCAGAATGGTTTGGGTTGGAAGGGACCTTAAAGATCACCTCGTTCCAAGCCCCTACCAAAAAATTACAGTAACTCTTCCTGAAGCAGTATTCCTGCTGTCTCTTTTGAAGAGTACAGGAAACCTTCATCAGATCCAGATGCCCCTCCTTGCCCCGTGGTGTTCATCAGCAAATTCTTGGGTCTCACAAGGTCAATTCTTGGAGCAAGCATGTACAGAATGATGGTCCAGGCCTGGTTCCTGGCTGGGGATGCTTGTTTGGGATAGAAAACTAAGTCCAAGAAGCAGGGTAGGAAAAAGATCTCACGAACAAGCAGCTTCAGGAGCAGGAGGTAGAAACTTCTTTACACCTCTGTGACACTTGGTCAGAGGAAGGGGTCCCAGGACACGTGGAAGCACAACCACAGCCCTCCATCTAAAACCTGACCTTGTAATGGCACACAATTAACACGTGCCAGAATTTGGAAAGAGAAGACCCTGCACATCCTTCAGAAAAGGGAATAGAAAGAATGTGACACATACCCGGCTTGGGAGGACAGTCCTCAAAGACCTTTTGTTGCTGCTCCACTGTTGCATTTTCCCAGGGGATGCAGCGAGGGGGGCTGGGAGCCCACACGCACCTGACACCAGGACCTGCCCGCAGGCAGGACGTCGCGTTGTCAAAAGCCTCACATCTCTCAGGTGTGAACTTCAGGATGTCGCTCAGGAGGAGGCTGTTGAAGCCTCCAAATACATACATGGTGCTGGACAACACGGAATTAAAGAGAGAAAGACTTGCAGCTGTTTTCATGGACAGAGCACTGCTCCAGGTAAATGGGATTTAAGGTCTGAGGGAAGTGTTTTATTACATGCCCGCATATATAAATCCAAATAAATAGCTCTTGGTTAAGGGAGGCACTAAAGAAAAGGTCAGTCAAATTTCACCGTTGCAGAGAAGCCAGAGAGACTCAACACAGAGTCAGAGCTGTTCAAGGTCATCAACCAATCTCGCCCTTCAGCCAAAACTTTGGCGGCACCCGATCAACATGATTATACATAAAATGCTGCAAAAATGTGGGATCCTCCTGTAATCTGCAGCGGCAAGACAAGGAGGAAGGCTAAAAATTGGGGAGATGGTATCATAGAATTAAACCAGAGTTCAGAAACTGTGACAAAACAATTTGGCGCTGTCACTGTCTCTGCTCCTCTGTCAGAAAACCATGCTTTGCACAGCTGGTAACAACTGCGCAGAGTCATTGTGTCAACTAAAAAACCCCAAACAACCTCCAAAACAAATAATATTTTGTAGGGGGAGAAGTGGGGGATTTTAAAACTCCTACAGTATCATAACTGCACCAGGCAAAACATCAGATTTTAGTAGTTACACAAAAACATCACCCAAAAATTCTCTGTGCATCTGTGTTTGTCAATGCACCCTTAAAAATACGGTGAAAAAGGGTCAAGGCAACTGAAAAGAGAAGTTTTGGTTGAATAATAAGTATTTTTAATATGATTTTCATTCTATTTTAGGACTCCTATGAAATGAATTTCTCAAACTTGGTTCCACCGATTCAGTAACAGCCAATTCAGTAACAGCTGTTCATCTGGAAGCAGGGATACCACTACAGTGTGTAAGACTTAACAGCCAAATCTCACCTAAGATTTCACCCAAATACCGGACATCACGTGCCTGGGGAAGAGCAGCCACATAGGATAAGGTGTGTAAAGTGAAACATGGACAAATTTAAAAAGCACGATGGAAATTCAGATTTGGAAATGAATGCTGTCAATGCAGCTAAGAAATAAATGCGAAATACATTGAAATGCACAATTGTGAAATAAATAAAAAATAGAAATAGATATAAAAATAATGAAAAAGAATCAAATTATTGAAAAGCTAAGTGACCTGAGACAGTTTAGCCCAGTGAGGAAGGGCTGATGGGAACAGGTGAATATCGAAGACGTGCAAGAGTGAAGATCTGAAAACTTTCAGGGATTCACAGAATGACAGAATGGTTTGGGTGGGAAGGAACCTTAAATCCCACCACATTCCACCCCACCCCATGGGCAGGGACACCTTCCACTAGACCAGGTTGCTCCAAACCCCATCCAACCTGGCCTTGGACACTTCCAAGGATCCAGGGGCAGCCCAGACCTCCCTGGACAAGGAGGCCCCTGGTCCAGAGTTACTGATCTCCACGTGCACATGTACGGAGATAGAGAACATCTCTGCCCTTACCTGTTGTACAGCACAGCAGAGTGCCCAAACCTGTTCACATCGTGATGGAGACCCGGGCGAGGAAGGACAGACCAACGATCACAAGCTACGAGTGAAAAAAACTCGTTTCAGAAATGTTTCTCTGGTTAATGAACGAGACAACTTACACAGCACGTTTCTCCCTGAAAGACCCCAAAGTACTTGTGATCTTTCAGTAAAGACATTGAGGGGCTGGAGCATGTCCAGGGAAGGGAACGGAGCTGGGAAGGGGCTGGAGAATTCCTGAGGGGGCTGGGAAAGGGGCTCAGCCTGGAGAAAAGGAAGCTCAGGGGGGACCTTGTGGCTCGCTGACAGGAGGGGGCAGCCGGGGGGGGTCGGGCTCTGCTCCCAGAGAACAGGACAAGAAGAAGCTGCTTTTCCTCCTTTACTAATAGAATTTTTCACCATGTAAGAAGTTCTGGTTTTATCTGTTTATACATGAATTATTTGCAGTTTTGCCCCGAACCAGTATCACTGAGAACAGAGGCTTATCTTTTTTTTACTTTTTCCACTGCCATTATGTTCCTAGAGGGCAGATACCTACGCTTTTAAAAATATTTTTCACTCATCACAGCCTAAGGATTTGTGGCCGTTTTTCTCTTTTAATACAATGTTGGATTATTCCATCTTTTTCTATTAGCATAACATTTATAAGTTCTGCTTCATTTTTTACTTGGTTTCTCCGGCAATTTTTTCCTTTGGGCAGCACGGGAGAAAAAAACAAAGAAACATCTAACCTGCTGAGCAAAGGAACAAAAGTAGGAAAAGTTTGTCCAATTCGTAACACTTAAATTTCATAAAGGGAATGGATCACCTTGGGGGCCAAAATCCCAGAGGCACTTGGATACAATTTATGCAATTAAGAAAGAAAAGTCGATCTTCCGGAAAGATCTACAGAGCCCTCAAATACTCCTAAGATTCTTTAATACAAGATGAAACCATTGTGTCATGGACTGACCCTCTGGAAAAAAAAAAAGCCCACAAACCAAATTAGTCCATGGATAAACTGAATGGGCAAAGAAAAACAAACTTTAATTTTTTTACTAAATTTAATTGGAGAATTGTTGGATAAAACAACAGATGTGGAGCAATTTTGTTCAAGAGCGCTGACAAAGAAAAGACAGAAGATACAGTTAGATTTAGCACTTTGATAAATTGTGGTTTTGAAATTTCTTTTTACATATCATTTGCTTCATTTTCAAAGAATTTAACCGAGCCCAGCATTGCTCCTGAGCCAAGCGTGACAGTTCCAATTTTTAATAGGAGACTTCAGAAAAATCGGACAGCAATCTGCAATTTTTTAGCCAACAAGTTGTGCATTATGTGAGGCCAAGAAACATGTTTTTCTAGATTAATAGAAGGCCTGGAACATTTTGCTTTCTAAGCTTCTTTCCCATCTTTAACCAGAGATCAAGTATTGGAAAAACAGAGTAGTTCTGAGACTACGAAGAATCTTCTTCCTGACTTAACCTAAAACTTACAATGCCAGGATTTATTAAATGTACTGTTCAAACATAACATATCAGCTATGAAAATATCCAGCCTCTCCCTACATTTGTCATCACAATCAGAATTTTGATGGGGTAAATAGAAGAGTTTTAGTTTCTCTTCTGCGGGGAGAAAAGATCGTCATAAAAGCAGCACCTTTACGTAAGCAGGAGGTAGAGGATTAAGTCAGGCATTTTTCCACCCAAAGCTGCGGCACAGCAGGAAACTTTTTGACAAAGGCCAGAGAGACCAATTTTGGGGACAGGAAGAGCTAATTGGCCATTTCAGCGCACAGAAAATAGGGAAAATACTGTGAGACAGCTCTGCCCAAGTGCTCACCCAACCCAAATGTCAACAATCCAAAGGCTTCTCCTGAGAATCAACAAGAATAGCACACGCACACAGCTGGACTGTTATCCTGAAATATTCCCAAACTAGGCAGTACCTGGACAATTTGGACCGAATACGCCCCAACCTGGTCAAGTAGAGGACAAAGGATAAGAAGCATTCAAGAACTTCTGTTGCTCACCCCCAGCACACATCTCAGTGCAAGCGGTTAGCATTGCCCCACACAGAAAAAAGATTTTATGTCCTCACAATACTCAGTGCGTGTGCTCTGACTACTTGGAAATTTGGAAAACCAGAAAACTTTGATGATGTAAATAAAATTAGTTACTACCAAAATAAGTTTTAATGGCAAAGGTTAAGGAGGAGACCTGCGTTTGAAGTACTTGTTTCAGACTGGGTTTAATTCCACTTCTCTCCAGTCTTCCAACCATCACTATGATCATTAATCATTCATGATCGCTAATCAACGAGATGCAAAAAATTAGCAAACCAGACAGACAGCATACTATAAAAGTAGGGAATAAAGACAATTATTAAGCCTCTCCACTGAAGGCCCTCAGTATCAACTGACCTTGCTTGGTTTTTTCCTGGGTAACTTGTGCCTCAGGAACCTCAAGGGATAGATAACAGGGGGGTTATATGGGCTTATTCCCATGGAGACCAACATGAACATGACCAGGGTAACTGATTACTGCAGAGATCATGCATGAAGAACCACCGAAAAGGTGTTTCTGCTGTGACACAAATGATGAGCCACCACCCTAATTTATTCCTAGTCACATGGGATAAGGAAAATTATGCACAATGGGTCCTGCAATGAAGAGAACAGAAGAAGTGGCCTTATTTCTGAAAAACAAAAAGCTGTTCTTTTCAGGCTGAGAGTCTCTTCTCTAAGGAATGAGGGGACTCAAGAACACCTCTCACCCACCATGTGAAGCAAAATCAGTATAAGCTCCCCATGTCGGTGAGTACCCGGTAAGAACAGGGGATGTTGACTACACCGCTCATGTCATGTAACACGAACCTGCCTGTTACCTAAACTGAATCAAAATGAACATCATTATTGGCATATTTTGTCAAATTCATGCAACTTGTGTTTTACACCTTACAGAGAGTTCAATAGGTCAGGGCAGATAGCAGAATGCAGAAAGAAAAATCTATCACTATTGCTACCAAAGTTTAAAAAAATCAAACTGTTCATGACTGCCACAGAATGACAAAATACTCTGGGCTGGATGGCACCTTAAAGACAATCTCATTACAGCCATGGGCAGGGACACCTTCCACTAGACCAGGCTGCTCCAAGCCCCATCCAACCTGGTCAAATACCTCATTTTAATTCTTCAATTAAAAAAAAAAAAATCAAAATAAAGCCAGGTAGGAGCACACAAAAATTCCAGAGGGATGTGACTAGAAATCACAGGAGGCAGAATGGAATGACTGCTGTAACAGAGAGCAAAATGGCACAAGGGTACCAAACCCCGATGATCCAAGTATTCACTTGCATTTTCCTCTCACAAACCAGGAGTGAGACCTCAGTGGACAGTCATTTCAAGATTTCAGATTTACGTGATTATTTCAGGGAACCCACATTTAGGGAATTCTAAGAGCAAAAGGCAAATGTCAGTTTTTCTACAGGGTGATTTATCTGGGTGTGTATGTACCTTCTTTTATGTAATTTCACGTCTTCTTTCCTTGTTCTTCTTAAACTCACAGTCTCTGGAATCCAAACCCACAAATAAATGCTGCCCTCCCCTGGCTATTGACACTCAGCAAATCCAACCTAATAATTTGGCTTTATTATTGAGTAAAGCCAAAAAAAGAGTGTGCACCGTACAGGTCGAGTTTCAGCAGGGTTTAGTGTTTGTAACTGTCCTAAGAACCTGAGTTTTTGATCAATCATAGACCAAAACACACTCAAAACATCAGGAGAGATTCATGGCTGAGATAACAGGACAGGAAACAGCCTCAAGTTGTGCCAGGGAAGATGTAGATTAGACATTAGGAAATATTTTTTGATGCAAAGGGCTGCGAAACACTGGAACAAGCTGCCTAGGTTAGTGATGGAGTCACCATCTCCGGAACCGTTCAAAAAACGCGTGGATGTGGCACTTAAGGACACGGTGTAGTGGTGAAAATGGCAGTGGTGCTGGGTTGCCAGTTGGATTTGGTGATCTTAAAGGTTTTTTCCAACCTTAATGATTCCACGATTTTATGATTCTGTAACAATATGCAGTTTAAAACCTCATTTTTAATGACCAAGGTTGTGTATAACTGTTGACAAAGGAACTGCTAGTGTCTGTAACTGAAAATCACTGCACCACATTCGCTTGGAATTCCGTAGCAAGCTAATGAGCCTCTCCTGATTGCATATCCCTGTGTCCAGCACCATTTGGGACACCCAGCATGTAAACCAGTCATTCTGAAGGCAAACCGAAGACAGCTCCCTTGGAATAGCCAAGTATTTGGGGGTTTGTTATTATTTCTGCAAGAACTTACCAATATCATAGGCCATAAAATCCGAAGAAAAGCACTTGGCTCCGTGGCTCATGGAGGTGTCATTGTGAGTGTTTCCTCCAAACACCAGCATGGTCCCACTCACTATCACAGCTGTGTGCAAGTAGCGGAAAAATCGGCTGTCTTTCAGAATAGTCCTTCAGAAATAAAAATGTATGTATTAATGAGAATGGTAAGTACCCGGCAAAGACAAAACACTCTATAAATCCAAGCTGAAGAACATTTTGAAGGTGCAGGGAGGAGGGTAATAGTATCTAACTACTTTTCCTAATGAGGTGCTTAACAATTACATTCCGCACTGTTCAATTCCTCCTGTAATTTCATTCTCACCTTTCCATTTGCTTTGCCAATTTATTGGAGAAATATATCTATGAGAGCCTCTTTCCAAAGCTATGGATCTTCAAATTATCAATTCTTTCTCTAGGGATTCTCAAGTTTTCACACTAACTTGGCTTTTGAGCGCAGTCAGCCTGGGAAGACTCCAGTATTTTATAGTAACTCTGCTTTTAAACTAACCCAAAGAATTCTTTCACACTGGGCAGCATCTGTTGATCAAAACTAAAAATTCTATTTTAAGGAAATCTATACAGATCCTGAAAATGAAGCCCTGCAGTTTAATACCTGCACAACACGCTGGCTCATCGGTGGCTAAATCATGGGAAGCACCAATCAAACCCACCACTGATATCAGCTTTAATCAGTAGGATTGATGACACTGAACCGTAAGGGTCATCTTTTGGAGGGTTTTCCTACATTTCTGAGGAGATTTGTGCTGAAAGAGGGGGATTCTGCCCCTGTTCCCTGATCAGGTGAGACCCCACCTGCAGAGTTGCCCCAGCCCTGGGGCCAACAGCAGAAGGACGTGGAGCTGCTGGAGAGAGTCCAGAGGAGGCCCCGGAGCTGCTCCAGGGCTGGAGCCCCTCTGCTCTGGAGCCAGGCTGGGAGAGCTGGGAACGTTCCCCTGGAGAAGGGAAGGCTCCAGGGAGAGCTCCGAGCCCCTTGCAGGGCCTCAAGGGGCTCCAGGAGAGCTGCAGAGGGACTGGGGACAAGGCATGGAGGGACAGGACACAGGGAATGGCTTCCCACTTCCAGAGGGCAGGGTTAGATGCAATATTGGGAAGGAATTCTTCCCTGGCAGGGTGGGGAGGCCCTGGCACAGGGTGCCCAGAGCAGCTGTGGCTGCCCCTGGATCCCTGGCAGTGCCCAAGGCCAGGCTGGACATTGGGGCTTGGAGCAGCCTGGGACAGTGGACGGGGTCTCGGCCCATGGCAGGGGGTGGAAAGGGTTGAGCTTTAAGGTTCGTTCCACTAAAGGGACACAAAGTTGAGTGTGTGGTTGACATGCCTGAAGGACAGGATTCGATCCAGAGGGACCTGGAGGAGCTCAAGAAGAGGGCCCATGGGAAGCCCATGGGATTTAACAAGGAAGAGAGGGCCTAAATCACTGACGAATAAAACAAAGAGTCAATGACACAAAAAAAAGGTAGAGATAGAGATGAATAGGCAGTCTTACACTCTCCACTTGTTCAACAGGGCTTGCCAGACTGATGAAATAAATGTGACAAAAGAAAATTGGGGCTGCAGGAGTTTGGAAGAACATTGTCACATTTTTAAGTTTCTGCCTACTCAGCCAGATTTGTCCACTCCATGGCTGAAGTGGAAGATGAAATTAACCTAGAGAGGAAGCGGGGTTATTTCTGTGTGTACAACTGAGCGGGAAGGAGGGGGGTTGGAAATTAGTCACTCATTACCTTACTCATCAGTACAGACTCACAAGCAGATGTTGCAGAAACACAAGCTATTTTAACACTTAATAAGAGATACAGTGACTCAAATTTACATTTATTAACGCAAAAGACAGTCTCCTTTTTGTCAGGAGCCTTTAGAACCAACGTTAAGAAAAACACAGAATTAAGGAAAATGTATTTCACCTCTGCTGCTCCAAATCGTGAAGTGTGGTTGTAGCTTTTTAAAAAAACTCACCTTTGGGCAGAAACAAATCACAGAAGATTTCAGCTTAAGAAATGAACATTTCAAGCAGTTACAGAGCCAGAAGAAAATGGGGTTATAATAGAAATTCTTTTACAGTCTTAACTGCAGAATGGATTATCAGTCGCTTGACTGCAGTAACTGCACTCACATGCACAGGGTGTATGGCTAGCAAGAAAAAGACATCAAATATTTTTCTTTTCAGCTTGAATCAAATAATAGATTAAAACTGATTTTTTGGCTTGTTCACAGCCTTGATTATATTGATTATATGACTGTCTATTCATAAAGGGACATAAAAACAAGAGACCAAGAGCACAGCATCTATCCTGAACTCAGGCAGATATAAACCACCGTACCCTTATCAAATACCCATCCCCTTGTTCAGCACAAACAAAACTGATAGGGTAGTAAATAGGAAAAAGGCAGAAAAAGAACCACGTACCACATACGGGAATCAACTTCGTATTTGTACAAATCATCTGCCAGCCTGTACTTGTTGGCACTGAATGCTTTGTAACCTCCATGGATATAGATTGATCTTGTATTCGGATCATAAACACTGCTGTGACCATATCCTCCTTGCACCAAAGCTCCGCTCGTCTGTAAGATGCTCCAGGTATTTGTCACTGAAAAAGATGAGTGAAAAAACATCGTTAATTTCTGTCCATTAATAATTCATCAACAATATGGTAAAATAAACTGGGATTCCCCTGACTCAGATCTAGATACTGTCTCCATCACTTCATATCCAAAAATATTCTTCTTCAAGAAGTTTGTTGTCAAGGAGCGTTGCCAGGTATTTTTAATAGAGCAGAAATAGCTCTTCCACAGTCATTTATTATATTTTGCAGACAAACTAAGTAAATGAGAAATAAAAAGTAGACAAATAATAGATTGCATTTCAATGACATGAAAATGACAGCACTGTGACTTGATTTGGAAAGGGGCTCAAGAGCACTTTTACTTTTTTCATATGTATAAATATATATATATAAAGCCAGACAGCACTGAAGCCAAGTCTGACTGTGAAGAACACTGCAGTTAAAAACTAATATGTGATTCATGATCCTACATCTCACTCACTAAAATAACATCGGTCTGAAACACTTTAGACATATTATAATGGCAACTGAAATAAAATACCACATTACACACCAAATCTCTGCAGTAAGTGCTGAATGAAACCCTATACAAGCTTCCCAACTCCAGGCCAGAGCAGGCACACAAAAGGCATAAAGAACTGAACAGTCTGCAAGATCACACACGGCAAAAACAAATCACTGCCCCACATGCCCTGGTTCTCTCTGGATTTCTCCTAGAGGAAGAAATCTCGCTCACATGGACACCAGAGAATCAGGCTCCAGTAGATCCTCTGGATCAGCATGACTGGAGGACAAGGGTAACAGGTCCAAAGTGCAGACAGGGCCACTATTTCTGAGAATAACCAGCACATTCCTGTTGTGAACTTCCTGAGCTTAACTACGATCCCTACACGGTCCATGGAGCTGGGAACGTGCCTCCATTTCTGAGGTAGGCAGAAGTTCAGTTTACCCGGAAAGCTTCCTGTGCTTCTCCACTGATGATACTAGAAATCTCTGGATCCTAAAATCAGAGCCTGGACTATTCCAGGATATGGGGGTCAGATCCTATCAGGGATATGCGAATCCAGAAATTCAGCACTTGTTTCCCCAAGCATCTGCTGCTAGGGACATGGGTATCAGGTTAAGCAGATACTTGGTCTGAATTGCTAAAGCCATTATTATAATTCCAGAATTAAAAAATAACTTCAGAAGTGTTTGTTTTGTCAGAGGGAGAGAGGAAAATTAATCTAAATTGTCCCACAGTTGTCCCGCTTAGCCTCTCAATTACAGCTTCATGTCTTTGGGACCTAACACTGTGTATTAAAGCTGGAGGCACGTGGCTGCTCGCTCACTGGGTTATACAAATATGTTAGGTTCAACTTCTTGTAAATACAAGCAGGAGGAGGAGAACACATTTGCCTGTGTTTTGCTATCTGAACATGAGTCATTTAAATAACTTTCAAACCAACTCCTACACTTGAAGTGACCAGCAGGAGGGCCCCACTCACGCTTACCCAGGTTGTACTCCTGGACATTGCTGATGTACCCATAGAGAGGGCAGTGCCCAAACAGGACGAGCATGACGGTGCTGTTGTCCTGCAGAGTGACGATGTGAGCCGAGTGTCCAACCACGGCGTACTGCTCCTTGGCCTTCGGAGTCACCGGGGTCCAGCTCTGGTTGGAAATGTGGAACACCCAGAGCTGGCTGCTCACGTTCCCCGTCGCATCTATCTTACCACCATACATGTAGATATTATCCTGAAAGAAGTCAGATAAAATAAGGCCAAGGAGTCTAGCATTTAGGAAACATCTATTCGGTATGGAATGAAGCTACTGGTCTGAAGTTACTTAATAAAGTCCCCTGGAGAGGGGCTTTGGGCAAGGGCCTGGAGTGACAGGACAAGGGGGAATGGCTTCACACTGACTGAGGGCAGGGAGAGATGCGATATTGGGAAGAAATTCTTCTCTGTGAGGGTAACGAGGTTCCAGCACAGGGTGCCCAGAGAAGCTGTGGCTGCCCCATCCCTGGAAGTGCCCACGGCCAGGTTGGATGGGGCTTGGAGCAACCTGGGCTAGTGGAAGGTGTCTCTGCCCATGGCAGGGGGGTTGGACTAGATGATCTTTAAGGTCCCTTCCAACCCATACCATTTTGTGATTCCATGATGAATTTTCATCCTTTGAGGTTCTTCAAGTGCTCTGTCTGTGAATGGAAGCGTGTGGAGTTTTTCAAGTATTTATAATTGAGTTTTGTACAAGCCTGCACTGTTTGAGCCAAATAACATTCCAAAACTCAAAGGTCAATAATGGCTCAGCTCATTTCCTTTCCAAAGACTTTGCCATCCTGCTCTCATGTGGCCTTCACTTACAGCAAGGCATACAGGTGAGAAAGGAGGTAAGAACAGTCAAATCCGCTTGCTGTGTCAGATGCTGGAAGATCAGATTCACAAGTTTACTTGCAGAGCAAGAAACAAAAATCCCTAATTCCCCAGCTCTGCTTTGGTGTCTTGGACAACAGAGCTCATAAAAATATTCACGTGATCTACATAAAATCTACATAAAGTGCAGCCGGAGAAGCAGCTGAACTCCAACAAACTCAGCCTCAGGCATGTCTTGTCAGCACAGACAGCAAGAAGGAAATAATGGACTCACTGACCTCAGTCATCCTCAAAATCTCTGGAGAAAGGGCAAAGAAGGAACACACAGGCAGAAGCACTACAGACTTCCTAGGATACCCATCCAAGGATTCCCCAGAGCACAAGTATACAGCCTGGGCTAAGCAAGCCTCTGAATGAAGAACACTTCTCCCAAAGCAAGACCGATCTGGGATACGGGGTGGGAAGCAGGAGAGAAGAAGGGGAAATCAGCTGGGAAGTGAGTCTGGAACACTGAACTTACCTTGTGTAATGCCAACGAATGACCGTATCTCATCTCTACTGAGTTCACAGAGTTGTTCAGTGGAAGCCACTCTTCAGAAATAAGATCATACCTGTATAACAAAAACCAAATTATTTTCCAAGGAGTAGGTATTAAAGCTGAGGATATGACTGCTTGTCCTTTATAAGATTTGGGGAAAATTATTTACCAATATAATAGATACAATTATTTACTAAAATAATAAAACCTGCCACGATTTCAGCATGCACAAAGCTCACACAAACTACTTATGGGTTAAAAAAATCCAGTTGAGCTTGCTCTATTTCTCAACATCCACACATCAATTTCCTTTGCTCCGTTTTCTTTTCCATACAAACCCAAGAGCTAATGCATCGTCTATTAAGCTGTGACAACCTACACCACCTCTCCCTCAAAACAGTAGGAAAACTTTACACTAAACTTACGTAATTTCCAACTACTTGATTAAAAAAAACTCTGCCAGTGCTTAAAAAGCACTTTTTAATTATGTCTTTGCCATTCATGCTTGAAATAACATAAGCCCTCTGCCCTGAAAATGGCTTGTGGCTTTTTATTTAAAATAACGCACTATATCTGCCAAGCTTAGAGCCTTGTGAGATAAAATAATCTCTGAGAAAGCATTCAACAAAGCCATAGGGCATCCTATTAAAAAAACGAGGTGTGATTTTGGAGAAGTAAATTGTGGGTGCATCTAGCAACTGTTCCACATTTAAATGTGCGTTTTCAGCTCCTCTTCCCCTGTAAGAACTATTACCTCTGGATGTGAGTGCAGAATACACAGCTCTCACTTAGGTCCATCAAAGTAAGGTATGCGAGTATCCCTGGGAAAAAATCTAGCTTTTGCCTAGATCTGCCCAATACAATACAAAAGCTGGGGGGGTTTTAATGGAGTATTTCCATGAAGTACACAATTATTACTAGATATTTTAGTTACTGTTAAATCTCCTCTAACAATTGCATAAATGTCCTCATCCTACTGCCACTCCCTGTTTGGTATCCCATCCACTATGGATTAACCATCCAGAGTAATCAGCACGTGTTAATTAAGGAGCCCAAAACTCTGAAGTCACACGGACACGACACAGGGAAGGGCTAAAAACACTGAAGCAAAACTACCCTCTTTGAATATGAGGCCAGATATAATTTAGGAGCTGGCCCAGAAATATACAGAGAATAGTTAAATACTGTCAGACACAGATGAATCAAAAACTCACTGAACATCAGGAACCTTACACTTTTCTTTTCCAAAATTAGCACCCCTTAGCAAGATTTTCCTCCATCTCAAACAGGAGCCTGAGTTTTTATTACAGTTGTTTTCCCTTGCAGATGAAGCATAGACCAAAGCAAAGCACGTCAGGTGGCATTTCCTAAAAATAACTCTCAAATCTAAGTTCCTCTCTTTTTATTATCTGGGTGTATACTCACGCTAAAACCTTCTGAGAGTCCGAATGATTGAAGACATAGCCTCCAACAATCCACATTTTATTGTCATGGATGACGGTTTTGTGAGATGCTCTAGGAAGTTTTGGAAGAGAGTATTCCTCCCGGGTCCAAAACGACTGGTTTGCAGGAAGAGGAATTGAACAGCCAGGACCTGGGAAAAGAAGATTTAAAAACTGGTTTTTTCCAAAGCCTGTATTTCAGCTGGAGGTCAATCTCCTGCCAGTGCTATAGCTGGTTGCATTTAATGACACTAATTCTTACATGTCAGTAGGTCTTTGCAAAGGAAAAATATATGTTCAGCCCAAACCATCGCCAAGTTGGACATGGCTGACCAGCTCAGCTGGACATGAGAACAAGGCATTTTTCATGTTCAAACAGGTCAGCTATGACAACCAGGCTCAAATTTGCTTTAGGTGCATAGGAATGAGGTTTGAAGCGATGCCTGCACACTACAGGTTGGCTCCGCTTTGGATGGTGACGAAGTTGCTTTTAAAAGCAATCGTAAGAAAACACAGAATCACAGACTGGGTTGGGTTGGAAGGATTCCCTTCCAACACCTGCCTTGGAAGGCAAGGACGCCTTCCACTAGACCTGGTTGCTCCAAGCCCCAATGTCCAGCCTGGCCTTGGACACTGCCAGGGATCCAGGGGCAGCCACAGCTGCTCTGGGCACCCTGTGCCAGGGCTTCCCCACCCTCACTGTAAAAAACTTCTTCATTACGTTTAATCTAAAACAACCCAGTTTCAATTTAAAGTCACTCCCCTTTGTCCTGACCCTCCAGACCCTTGTCCCCAGTCCCTCTCCAGCTCTCCTGGAGCCCCTTTAGGCCCTGCAAGAGCTCTGAGCTCTCCCTGGAGCCTTCTCTTCTCCAGGTGAATACCCCCAGCTCTCCCAGCCTGGCTCCAGAGCTGAGGGGCTCCAGCCCTTGGAGCCTCTGTGTGGCCTCCTCTCCAGCATAGCCATCCTTCCAAATGAAGCGTGACCTTTTAAATTTAAAAAGCAGATACTCTGTTCCTAGTCAAAATGCTAATATTTGTCATGCAGAACATTCCCACGTACTCCCAATTAAACTTACAGTTCCATACATAGAAAAGGCATCCCAGAAGTTCTCTACACCCAGCAGGACACTCACCTTGCCAGCCTGCAGAGCACAAACACGCTTTAGAGTCGTTGAAGTTGCACCGGCCTCTCTCAGGTGCCCCACAATCCTCCGTGCAGTAGGGAATGTCACAAGCTTCTCCCTTCCAGTACGTGGCACACTCGCACCGCAGAACGCTGGTGCTGCTGTTGAACTTGCACTCCCCTCGGCCGGAGCAGTTATTGGGACACATATTGAAACTGGGGACAGAGCAGTTTGTCAGGAAGGAAGCGGATCCCCAAGACTTATTAACAAAGGCAAGAATGATGCCGAACAAAGTTAATACAAATCATTACAAACCAAGAGAGTCATCTGGTACCTAGTGTGATGGACCTGTAGAGATCTGTACTCTACTCCTACAGAACTGCTTCATTTCACAAGTTAAAAACTCAGCTCCTCTGAGAAGATTATCAATATGATTTTTAGCCATTCGTAAGGCAAGTGACTTGCCCTAAAACACCCAACAGTAAGGGAGGAATTTAATCAGAGTATAAGGCTGCTGTGGTGTCTGTGCAATTTATACTTACACTGCTCACATTTAGGTGTTATTCTGGGATCTGCTTACCAGGAGAACATACTGGAGATGAAACCTAAGTCAAAGACGTGCCTGCTTTGATTAATTTCTGATTTTATAACATCTGCAATGTAGCTGAAGCAAAACCAGATACATCCTCGGTAAAGGTTCAAGTTTTGAGATCATATTAATTTCCAGACTCCAGTTTTTGATGTATCAACCAGTATAATTCACAGACGGGGATTACTACCCATTATTCTTACTCTCACTGGCTCCAAGACATAATTTCACAAGTGTTTGTTGAGTACCTACATCCAGTAGTAACTATGAAGACAGTTAAAAGAAACAAATGTACCATTTAATCTACCTGCTGAAAAAATGTTACAAGGAAACCTAAGAACCAGAACACAAAACAGCACTTGAAAATTGTTTGAAATGATGAAGAAAGTGAAGAATTAAAAGAGTACTGTTCTTGAAGAGAATATTATATTGCAATAGTGCAAACCCAGCAGCTGGCAGTAGATGGAGCTCTGGTTTATGCGGTCAGCCAGACTTGGAAAATGCTGCTGCTTCAGCTCCTCTGATTCAAGTAACTTTGCAAAGGCTCCTCATCTTCTTCTGGAGCTTTCAAGGGGTTCTGGATGCCCCCTGTTTTTCAAAGAATTCACTACTATGTGGATTAATAAGCACATATTTATGTTCTTACTAAGGATGAAAGCACCGAGACTTGATATCGAAAAACTAAGCCCCTCATTTTAAGAGAAACTCAATTTTTGCAGAAGGTCAGTTGTGACTGTTTTTCCAGCTATTTTTTTCTGAAAGAGGTGAGACCTTCTGCAAGTTACTCCCAAATTAAATCTCCCAGTGTGGCACAAACATAATTTGCATCTGTAGGAGTAAAAAATTTCAAAGCTCACGATCCCTACGGAAGCAAAAGCTTCCATCTCTATGAGTATGTTGACACATTTACTTCGAGACAAAATCTTTCTGAAAGCAGTTGATGAATGAGGGAGCGCACCAGAATTACTTTCAAAAAGCTCATCAACGAGGACTAAATGCATGTCAGTGAACAGAAAGCACCCACCTATTTAGAACACAAATAAAAGAATATAAAACCATTCCAGAATAAAAAGAAGCCAGATTAAGGGATTCAATCTAGGGATTGAGTAAAAAAGAGAATCCCAAGGATGAGGATCCTCAAGAGAGGGTACAGCCCAGTGTCTCAAATGAAACGTGTGGCTGATGGAAAAGCGTGTTTGTGCAGAAGTATCTCCGCAGAACACTCAAGAGCACAGGCATGCACAAAATACATCAGTTCCTGTTGATTAGATACAATCAAACTGATCTAATACCATAAAATAAATAATACGATGTCTTTCGGAGCAAACATTTATCCACGCTGACAACTGACAAGTTGTAACATTGAGCACATGCCACTTATTAGCTGTTGCAAGGGCATAATAAAGACAAAAATCGAGTTTCAGGTGTCCACTCATAATTACACACTTCAATGGCAATTTTATCTTATTTCAAGATAAAAGTGAGAAAAGAGGAAATCTTTTGCTCAACTTGCAGCATCACTGTGGAGTGGAGCCACTTACTTATAGGTAATGTTAAACCCTGTGAGATTATAGGCAGCATCACTGAAGAAATGTAGAAGAGCATATCCAGAAGTAGCTACAACTTCAGGTACCGTTTCATTGCTGTCTTTCTCAGGAACAATAAGACCACTGGAAAAGTAAACAAACAATATTAGAAGTGAAATAAAAGGGAGCAAAGCAACAAGAGTAAATGCACCAGTACTAATAAAATAATTGGAACTCAATGTATTTCTATTATTTGAAGTATACTGAATTTGTGGAATTGTAAATAAATGTGTATCGAAAGTATTTAACCTGACAAAACCTGAAGCTATCTAGAATGTTACTTATCCTTATCAAAAACCTTTCCCTCCCTTGCTGCTCAGCAATGAATTAAGCAGGTCCCATTCATAAAACAAGGTGGCATGTTTGGAAACAGAAATTAATGTGTCCATAAAGAATAAAATCTGTATTATGAAGCCAAACTAAAGGTCTGCTGAGCCCAGATCTCCTCCTGACCGTGGGCTACAAAAATGATTGGGAAAGGTTGTGACAAATCAAGCAAGTACAGAGCATTTTGGTGATGTGTAACCCAGCTTCCAAACACCTAGTTGAGATGCTTAGACCTGGAGAATGCACCCAAGTCAGCACAGTCAAATAAACCATTCATCCATGCTTCTATCCAATTCCTTTCTTAATCATTTATATCCTTTTTGCCTGAAAAAATCTGCAGCAGTAAGGTTAACAATCTAACTCCACAACAGCAGAGAAAGGATTATTCTACTCATTTTTGACTTGCTGCCTCTTGGGTTGCTTTTATATGAGAAATACGGTCAGTCACAGAATTGCAGACTGGTTTGCATTAGAAACTTAAACCAGACACTTAAAGCTCATCTCGTTCCACTCACTGCCATGGGCCGAGACCCCGTCCACTGTCCCAGTGTGCTCCAAGCCCCAGTGTCCAGCCTGGCCTTGGGCACTTCCAGGGATCCAGGGACAGCCACAGCTGCTCTGGGCACCCTGTGCCAGGGCCTCCCCACCCTCCCAGGAACAATTCCTTCCCAATATCCCATCCATCCCTGCCCTCTGGCACTGGGAAGCCATTCCCTGTGTCCTGTCCCTCCATGCCTTGTCCCCAGTCCCTCTCCAGCCCTCCTGGAGCCCCTTGAGGCCCTGCAAGGGGCTCGGAGCTCTCCCTGGAGCCTTCCCTTCTCCAGGGGAACATTCCCAGCTCTCCCAGCCTGCCTCCAGAGCAGAGGGGCTCCAGCCCTGGAGCAGCTCCGGGGCCTCCTCTGGACTCTCTCCAGCAGCTCCACGTCCTTCTGCTGTTGGCCCCGGGGCTGGGGCAGCTCTTCAGGTGGGGTCTCACCTGACTGGGACAGAGGGGCAGAATCCCCCTCCCCTGCTACCCACACTGGGGACCAGCCCAGGGCATGGGGAGGTGTTCTCGGTCCCAGCTCACGAGGCCAGGGCACGTCCAGTCTTTTACCCACCAGCATTCTCAAGTCCTTCTCCCCAGGGCTGCTCTCAATCCCTCCATCCCCCAGTCTGTTCTGATACTTGGGACTGCTTCAATCTGATGCAGGACCTCGCACTTGACCTTGTTGAACCTCATGAGGTTCCTATAGTGCTGCTCCTTGGGCCTGTCCAGGTCCCTCTGGATGCCATCTCATCCCTCAGGCATGTCAACTGCACCACATCTTCCTGTCATCCCTTCTTTTATAAGCTCCACCTGACTCATCACATCCACATTTGTTGTCTTTTCTATCCTAGCAGTCTGTCACACTCCCAACTCCCACCTCATTCTTTGCTTCACACTTCTGGACGCCTTTGGATGCTTCTCTCACCCTTCGAGGTTCTCTGAGACCCTCCAGCCTTCTCGTTTTCCAGGACTGGCAGGGAGAAGCAAAGATGGTGGGCAAGACTATCTACAGTATTCCAGACTGGACACACTACAGATTTATATAGTGGTTTGTCAAAATAATTGGAGTAAACTGACAAGGAGACTAAACGAGCTTTGAAAAAAGTAACTACTACTTATTTACCTATTGCACTAAATTCTTTGTATCTGAAAGGGAATGTTTATTCTTCATTTAACAGAGCCTGACAATAACAAAATGAAAAAGTTAATTCCTCCCTCATACAAAAGGCATCAAAGCTGGCACAAATTCAAAGTCTATTGAATTTATGTTTTTAAAAGCCTTTATCCATGCACAGCATATTGTCTACCACCCTCTATTCACAGTCAGCTGCTATTTTCCTGTACAGATCTGTCTTTCCCCAGCCTCACTTCCATTTTCAAAGGCAAAGTTGAAGCTTTGTGACAAGCAGAGACTTCAAGTTGCAGAGCGGAGTGTGTCGGGCAGGGAACCAGAGGCAGCTCCAGCCGCTTTCCCGGGAAAACAGCCGAGCCTCGTCCCGCGCCCTGCGACTCCCGAGTATCCAAGGCCACCATCAACTAAAAAGCAACGATGAAAAGAACTTCCCCCCAAAAAGAACTTACTTTTCTGCTTTTCACATCTATTTAGAATAGAAGGCAAATGCAGTTGAAGACAGTTTCCTGGGACAGAGTAAATGAGTTTATCCACTCGAGGAAATCACTCCCAGCTATCCACAGCATCCATTAATACTGCCTGGAAAGCACTTTTTTGCGACCCGAATTTTTCTGTCCCCATGATACAATACAACGGTGTGCTCCAAGAACAGAACAGACACCCAGCAATCCTTTTTGCTACATATTTCGGGGTATTTGCCCCAAAACCAGCAGATGAACGAGCTACCTACAGTGGGATCACGCTGCAAACTGCACAACAGCCCTTCCCACACAACAAGTCTTACAGTGGTGTAGTGGTTTAGTTCGCATTTCTTACGTTCTGTGAGATAGGAGATTTGAAGAAATGCAAAACAGGCTTAAACTTAAAGAATATGAAAGAAAGTTTATTACTAACAGAGTTAAGACTAAAATCAAATAAGAGATTAAGACAAAAACCCCTTTTTCCTCCAGCATCCCCCCCCCTCCCCTACTTCTTACAGGACAAATAATAAGAAAACACGGGATTTTGGTGAGCATTCACAATTCTTAAAAGTCTCTCTCTAGTATTTGAGGAAATAGAGGTTTCTTCTACTTCTCGTGGTTCCCAAACTGCACCAGCCAACAGCCCCCGCCCGGAAAATCTGCTGCTGTAAAAAA
>VZRV01004307.1:31689-45659 GCA_013398115.1 Falcunculus frontatus | reverse complement strand
AATCTTCGTTTCTCGAGCTTTACGATGGAGAAAAACCTCGCTCCCATTATGCTGTTCATCACTGGATGTTATTTTACAGTTCAGTATAGGCTGAACTTTCCTGGTTGCAGGAAAGTTCTATCATCCCCCGCTAGATCTCTGCAGCTATGAGGGCGGGGGAGGCTCCCCAGCAGTCGCTTCAGGTGGATTCGGTTATGCAGCCATCACGGCCGCTCCTCAGCTGCCGGGGGGGAGCTCTCCCGCAGGCACCCGGGGAGGCCCGGGGCCCGCCGGGGCCGGGGGAGGGGAGGTCCGGGGCCGCTCCAAAGAGCCCCGGCCAAATTCCCCTCCCTTCCCCGCCGGGAGGTCCAAACCGAAAAAGGGCACTTCCTGTCCTCCACTGGCTTAAATATGTAAATTTCGGGAAGCGCAACTGGTCGAAAGATGTGTCCATCAGACTCAGGGTCAACCCACGACAGGTGGACAAAAAGATCGCCTTCATTTTACCAACACGCCATAAAATCACTGGAACCTCATCCCACGTTTTGGCTAAACTACTCCAGCACATCTGCTGATGTGCAGTTCAATACATTTTTCCTTACGAGAAAGCCAGATTTCCCCCTCGCTGCTCATTTGCTTCTCAAGGATATGGGATTAAAAGGCAAAATTAATTTTATTTTCCTCTCTCTGGAAGAGGTGCCTTGTTTCATTCTCAATATTTGAGACTTCTGAAGTTTATCTCTCCCAAAAGACCATCTCCCGCAAAACCAAAGAACAAAAAGCCTAACAAACTTCTTGTTTGGTTCACAATATTCCTTTGTAATGGAAACTGCAGGACAGTACCACTCCACCACAGGAAAACAGACATTTGAAAATAATTTGGGTATGGAAAACTGCAGCTCAGGGACAAGAAAAAAGTTTCTTCGTTCTGGTTCTTCTTCAGCACTTATCACTGATATTACAGGGCAAAATACGTGGAAGGCAAAACAAAAATTCCCTTCAATCATCTTTCCTAACGAAAGGACTATCACTAGACCATTCTTTGTTTTCTCACAGAAATTTCAAATTTAGGATTTGTTTGACAAGAACACAGGTACCTCCATAATGATGCTTGCATCCTACTTTCTCCCTTATTTCCATCTTTTTCTGGTGATTATTGTGTAAATAACTAAAGAGGATGTTATCCCACCTACACAAATTTAAAATAGCCTAAGGAAACTTACACATAGAACGGTCTGGGTTAGAAGGGACCTTAAAGGTCATCTAGTCAAACACCCTTGCCATGGGCAGGGACACCTTCCACTAGACCAGGTTGCTCCAAGACCCATCCAACCTGGCCTTGAACATTTCCAGGGACGGGGCATTTCAATTTCTTTCAGAGAAAGCCATGAAGAGAACACAGTGGTAATGATCAGATCCCTGAATGGTTGAACCTCAAAAACAGCGAATAAATCAGCCTGCTCCCAGCATCATATGGAATAAACAGAAGGACAAACAGCATTTACATCTGCCATGAAAAAGAATCCAATACGCAGAATCAGAAAGATAAAGGATTATGCAAAACTTCCTTTAAATTATGATCCAGAATCTCCGAGCAACTCAACTCTGGCCAAGATTAGCATGTTTCACAACACACCGCTTTTATTTCCTTTCATAAGGTTTCAAAACACTTTGCAACCATTTCTACTCCAAAGCAAACAAACACTCCTACTCAGCTCAGCTGCCCAGTGACACCCAGGGAAAGGCAAACCTCTGCTTTGCACTGAAATAACATCTATTTTCTCTAAGCTGATTTGCGAAGTCAGTGGCAGAAAGTAAAACAGTATCACAGAATCAATGAAACACAGAATGGCCTGGGTTGGAAGAAACTTTAAAGACCATCTTATTCCAGCCCATGCTGTGGGCAGGGACACCTTCCACCGTGCCAGGCTGTTCCAAGCCCCATCCAACCTGGCCTTGGACACTGCCAAGGATCCAGGGGCAGCCACAGCTTCTTGAGGCAACCTGTGCCAGGGCCTCACACCCTCACAGGGAACAATTCCTTCCCAATATCCCATCTAGACCTACTCTCTGCCAGTAGGAAGCCATTCCCCCTTGTCCTGTCACTCCATGCTCTTGTCCAAAGTCTCTCTCCAACTCAATATGGAGGCTCACTTCAAGTACTGGAAGTCCTCAATTATGTCCAGGAGACCCAACTTCTCCATTGCCCCACACACACTGCCCTGTTCTTTCCCCTAGACCATTGAAAAACAAGAATAATTTTAAAAAAGGGCACTTCCTCTACTATTTTTCCTGGATTTGCTATGTGAGTATCACGGCACTGGTATATTCCTCATTTCCGCCTAAGACACAACCTGTTAGAGATCAAAAGCATGAGAAGTTCTACCGAGCAGAAAACAGGCAAAATTGGGAGTCACAAAAGGAAAGAGAGAAAATACAAAGTAGAGCTCATGGAGGAGTAAAGGGATAAAGATGATACTGAAAAATCAGCTTTGCAATCCATCAAAATCCAATTATCCAAATTTTTAAATACTTTGATCCATCTGGACACCCATGTACACAAAATGGCAAGATTTCTGTTACTAAAAAGCAGTCCACGCACCTCATCTATATTCAGAACTACAAGAGTAAAACTAAACAGACTAAAAATAGAAGTTACAGAAGACTAAAAATAAAACAATAGCAAAAAAATGAAAAAAGGAGGGAGGAGAATACAAGGAGACATCTCAAATTTATTGTCTTAAATGAAGCAAGGTGACTCCCAAACATGGACTTTTAAGGAAACAAAGCCATTGCAACAACATTTACTAAGAAAAAAATAGACCACAGATTCATTACAGAGCTGGCAGCACCTCAAAGTACAATCTTTCTCGAAACCTTCTTCCCTTTTGCAGTACAGGCAGACCCAGCTGCTGCAACACCACCACAGGGAAGCCTGCCATCTGCAGAACCCTCTAGATCAGGGGGTTTGCCCAAAAAACCTCCTTGGTTCTAACATGACTGTTGTTATCATAGAATCATGAACGGTTTAAGTTGGAAGGGACCTTAAGGATCATCTTGTTCCAGCCCTTGCTGGGGGCGGGGACCCCTTCCCCTGTCCCAGGCTGCCCCAAGCCCCATCCAGCCTGGCCTTGGACGCTGCCAAGGATCCAGGGGCAGCCACAGCTGCTCTGGGAAACCTGTGCCAAGGCCTCCCCACCCTCCCCGGGAACAATTCCTTCCCAATATCCCATGTAACCCTCCTCTCTGGCAGTGGGAAGCCATTCCCCCTTGTCCTGTCACTCCAGGCCCTTGTCCAAAGTCCTTCTCCAGCTCTCACGGAGCCCTTTCAGGCACTGGAAGGGGCTCTGAGCTCTCCCTGAAACCTTCTCTTCTCCAGCTCTCCCAGCCTGTGTCAATGGCAGAGGAGCTCCAGCCCTTGGAGCATCTCCGTGGCCTCCTCTGGACTCGCTGTGGCAGCTCCACATCCTTCTGCCGTTGGAGGCCCCCAAGCTAGATGCACGTTCCCACGGCAGCAAGGTCAGTTACAATTTCTGGCAAATAATTGAGGGAATAGTAGGAAAAAATAGAGGAGGGTCAACCATACGATCTATGTACAAGGAGAGGTAGAAGGAGTGAGGTTTCTTTAACTTCAAGGAGAGATAGCTGAAGAAGGGTGAAATCTAGTTTCTGACCTCAACTACCTCAGGAGAGATCAGAGAGAAGGGAATACTAGAGGTTCACAAGAAAAGGACAGGAGGCAACACACGCAGGCTGCAGCAAGAGATTGTGGCTAGACATTAGTATTCGATTCATTTCTTATCATTCTTTTTTTTATTTTTTAACACCAATCTCTGGACCACTGACCCAGAGGATCAATGAGATCTCCATCCTAAAGATAAATTCGCACCTTGACTGGATGAAGTCTCGAGCAAAGGGTTCTGATGCTCGCCCTGCTTTAAGAGAGGGATCAGACCCTTCCAACCCAACTCAACCCTACACTCAAATTTGGGTGCTTGAGTGCCAATTGACCAGCAAGTAACAAAAGGATGGTGAGCCGATCCTGTTTCCTGAGAAAACAAGGGCTCACACGACCACCCATCTGGCACCTGATAGCAACCGCCAGGAGCTTCTGGGTCATTGCCAAAGGTCTCGCACAAGAAAACTGGGTTTGATGAGGAAAACATCCCCTGCCAACCACAGCAAAATGAAAATAATGGTGCAAAACCAGCTCCGGTAAATGTTTAACGTGGAGTAAAGTTAACAAAACCAACAAAGTTCACAGGTGCTGAGTGGAGTTTATCTAATTCAGATTTCTACATCGGTGCTGACAAACATGCTGCATTTGTTTCCATGTTCTCTTATTGCATTTTTGAAGCAGCACATTTACACGGTCTCATTGTGCCTGTGATCACAGATATAAACCAGCAAAGATATTTTTAACACTGTTTAATAAAAAAAAAAGCTTTATGTGCAGGACCAGGCAGCTCTGGGGGCTCTCAGACCACAAGGAGTTTAGTTTGAACTTGAACTGTGTAAATGCTGGCATTATGCAAATATTTATTGCTGTTAAAAATTGCTAAAACCAATTTAAAGCTTCCCTACAGTCCAGTGCTGAGGATTTCCAAGATCATCTTATATATATACAAGATAGCTATACATATATTTAGGATTAATATCATCTTGTGAACAAACATAAATGAGCATCAGAAGGTCAAGAAAACAAATGAGAGCAGTGAAGGAAGTGAAGGCTGAGGGAACTGCTGTAAAAAGCCAGGGAGGGAACAAAAACTGAGCTCAGAGAGGAAGGAATTTCTAGTGTTTCTCAACAAACTCTGAAAGTTTACAGGGTCCAACTGTACAAAGCTGAATCTTGCACATCTCCTGGAAGGGTGCAAAAATAATGAACAAGGAAATACAGTTATGACAATAATAAATTTAATATAACACAAGTAAACTGAGAAAATATGAACACTGCTCTTAAAAATTTCCAGTGCGTTCATTTTGTATTAGAGAAAGGTGGTTTTCAACAGATGCTTTCTGGAACTTCACCAAAATGAGAAGCATCAGCCATTTCCTGAACTTGGATTACCGAACACCACAGCTCACTGCTAATGACGTTAAATTCAAATGTCATCTAAAGAAGCAATTTAAAAAAAGAAAAAATTGGATTTTTTTCCCTACCTCAAAAACATTATTGTACTAAGCTCACGTTCGCTCGTCCTCAGGCCCCAGCTTCCTGATTTACAGAAGACTTCCCTGTCTGAACCATAACTGTTAACACTGTGAACTACTTATAACTTCAATTTTAAAAGCCGATTAATTTTTGGAAAACACACAAGAAATGGCAGGCACGAGTCATCATCATTTCACCTTTTCACCAGTGTATTAAAAAATAGCTTGATTAGAACAAAATGACATTGGGTCAAAACGACCTTTCCTCCTCTTCCTGCACATCAATCAGGGCATGATATCAGGAGAGCACTTCCAGGTGGCATTGCCGGGTGTTTGGAGGTTTTTAGAAGAGAGAAGGTTGTTTCTTCTTCAAGTGAGGTGTCCTGTTTTGACCTCACGTTAGTCCGAAGCTTTACAGGAAACATTCCTTCACTCCAAACAACTCTACATTTGCAGCTGAAGACCAAAAAAACCACATGTAGGGTTTCAATTTTTATCAACTTTTTTTCCTCTGCTGATCTTCACTCATAGACATAACAAGGATTTTCTAGAACAAACACAAAGTATTTTTAGACCTTTGTTTCACAAATGAGAAGAAGCCCAGCAGAAGGTTAATTCTGGAAATAGTTACACAGCCACTTGGAACAAGCAGAGTTCCAGGAGAACTGCTAGTTTTTTCCATAGATAACTTGGGATTATTCTCCTAATTTCAGTTTAAAGAATAAAAAGCATAAGGTGGTGGTGTTACCGTGAGACTGAAATACAGAAATGCACGAGTTACATTTAGGTCTCAGCATGAAATGTCGATTGTTCACCAGCATCCACACCGATCTCTCAATCACACGGACAAGCCAAATACCTGTAACCTATCGGCAGAATGGATACTTTTACACATCAAGGGCTGGAGACGGACATTTGACACGGGATGGAGAGACAGGACACAGGGAATGGCTTCCCACTGCCAGAGGGCAGGGATGGATGGGACATTGGGAAGGAATCCTTCCCTGTGAGGGTGTAAGGCCCTGGCACAGGGTGCCCAGAGCAGCTGTGGCTGCCCCTGGATCCCTGGCAGTGTCCAAGGCCAGGCTGGACATTGGGGCTTGGAGACGCCTGGGACATTGGGAGGTGTCCCTGCCCATGGCAGGGGGCGGCACTGAATGAGCTTTAAGATCCCTCCCGACCCAAACCATCCTGTGATTCTGTTTTTACAAGGTCGATGCATCATTGTTGTTCCTGAACACGTTCCAAATAGTTTAAAAATTTAAAGTTTAAGGTACATAAAAGATACACAAAATTCCATGAGACCTCCATGTCTACAACATTAGCTGGCTTTTGCCCTTCTGTCTGCATTGACACACTACAAGTTGAACTCCTAAATCATGTTCATACCCATAAATGAGGCAGTTTTCTTCTCTTAAAGAAGCCTGCACACAAATCATCTCTAGTCCAGACAGATGACAATAATTTTTTTGTCTCTCAAAGAATCAGGATTTGGAAATGAAAACATAATACTTACATGCTACAGTGCAGTGACACGACTTGTTCATTGTAAACGCGAAAAACAACTCCTTAATTGTTTATGCTGACAAACAGTGCACAAAAGGACACTGGCTATATGTGCTGCACTTGCAGCGTTATAGGTTTGGATTACCGAATCATATTTACAATGTTAGAAGCCACATTTAAGTCAGGCTCTAAGCTAAGAAAATACCGCTGGCTACAGTTAACAGTCTCATCAAGGGGAACTTACCTAAAAGCTGCCAGTAAGGGAGCATAAATTGAGTCTCCATCATACACATACAAGTGGTCCCAACTGCACTCCGTGGCAAAGTGATTGAATCGAAGCCTGAGGATTGTGTTTGGCCTGTAAAGAAAAATAAATAAATAAATAAATAAAAGAGTTGCAATTAGCCACTCAACACAGAGGACAAAATCCCTTCAAAGCACTCCGCTCGTGTTAAGCTCTGGTCCAGACAAGACCAAAACTGAGTGACCTGGTGTAACTGTAGGCGCATTAAACAGGCTGTGGCTCAGGGTTTTTTTTGGAGTGCAGCTCCCCTGGTATTAAGCAAAAAGTTCTTTATGGTCAGAAAACTGTGTCCTATTGCACAGAACAGATCACAGAATCACACAATATGCTGAGTTGGAAAGGGCCCACAAGGATCATCGAGTCCAACTCCTGGCCCTGCACAGGACACCCCAACAATCCCACCCTGTGCTCGAGTGCATTGTCCAAAAGCTCCTGGAGCTCTGGCAGCCTTGGGACCACGACCATTCCCTGGGGAGCCTGTTCAGAGTCTGACCATCCTCTGGGGGAAGAACCTTTTCCTGATATCCAAACTAACCCTCCCCCGACATAACTTCAAGCCATTCCCTTGGGTCCTGTCCCTCGCCACAGAAAGTTCAGTGTCTGCCCCTTCTCTGTGCCTCAGAAGGAAGTTGCAGACTGTGATGAGGTCTTCCCTCAGTCTCTTCTTCTCCAGGCTCAACAAACCAAGTGGCGTCAGCCACTATCCGAACAAGCCAAAAGTCCCTCTCCAGCTCTCCTGGAGCCCCTTTAGAGGCCCTGCAAGGGGCTCGGAGCTCTCCCTGGAGCCTTCCCTTCTCCAGGGGAACATTCCCAGCTCTCCCAGCCTGCCTCCAGAGCAGAGGGGCTCCAGCCCTGGAGCAGCTCCGGGGCCTCCTCTGGACTCTCTCCAGCAGCTCCACGTCCTTCTGCCGTTGGCCCCAGGGCTGGGGCAGCTCTGCAGGTGGGGTCTCACCTGAGGGGGCCCAGGGGCACAATTCCCACCTTTCCTGCTGCCCACGCTGGGAGCAGCCCAGGGCACAGGGGGTTCTGGGGGCTAGCTCACACGGCCGGGTATGTCTGTCTTTTCAACATAGTAAGATATCGTTTGTTTCATGGCTAATATAAAAAGATACATCTAAAGACAACCACAGAGAAACCACAGCAGATATTTAATTTAGGGCTCAGCTCCAAGAGGGTGCAAACACCACTAACATTGTGTCCGGACCTGAAACAAATAGAGAGTGAATCTATATCAGCAGTGCTTGTTCCCACTCACAGCTGTAGCTGTTGAAAGGACAGACACAAGTGACTAGGATCTCCCCAACAGCATTGCCCTTGGATTCAGATGAAATCCCTGTTCATCCTAATCAAATAAATTTTTTAAATGTCAGCTTGCCATAGAGTCCATCCTTCCTTCCCACAGAAGGGGAAGTCTTTAGGGAGTTATTCTGCAAACGACTATTTTTTGATAGGTACAACGATCTACTCTAGGCCTCTGGAAAAAGAGCAGCAGGTGGAACTCAAGGATGTCCTGCTTAAAGAAAAGGTACAAAGAGTACCTATGGCTTCAGAACTGAGCAGCCTATGGAGTCTGCTTCTACTTGAATAGCCTGACAGCTGTAGAGCAGAAAGAAATTGTCAATCAATAAAGCTTCAGACCACAAACAAAAAGGAACAGTCTCTTCGCAACAGCCAACAACCGTTAGCAGACAGCCCTCATCTGCAAAATCACATGGTTCTGCCGTGGGGTCCTCAGGCTCCAGGGATCTCATCTGCTTTGTTCACGCTCCTGGGAAAAATGAAAAGGACTCTCCTGGGATGAGAACGCAGCACAGACACCAGCCAAGAAAAATCAGGAACAGTGCAGAAAGGAAATGAGAACACTAAGGAACACACGTTTTACTTTGTATCTGAATTTCTCCAGCATCTTCAATGGCTCGCTCAGATTGTACCCTTCCCTGCTAACCTCAAAGCTCTCTGCACAAAGGAATGTTGGCAATGAGGTGAGGGCACTCAGAACCGAACAGCTTTGCAGGTGCTGCTTTCCAAGTCCAGATCTCTGGGAATTTCACTTCTGGCAGCAAGCTTGGACTCTTTTCGCACAGCTGCATATTTCAGCTGGTTTAATCAGTGTGATTATCTCTTCTCTGTTTACCACCATGCTCTGACAGCAGGGTATAAACAAGTCACAGGCAGGAAATCGACTCCAATCTAAATGCCTGGCTATGGAATAGGGAGGAATATTTCTGTCTTTCCAGCAAGAAAGATCTCACTTCAAACCCCACAAAGTGGTGGTTCCCTAGGAAGCCTCACAGCAGCAGTAATTATAGGCTGGAGGAGCAGCTTTGGTGACATTATTGAGGACTCATGAGAAGCACTTCACTTCTGGCAAAAATATGAGTCACAATATCCTTTAAAAACAGAAGTTATGAGGGTTAAGCTGGCTGTGCTGGGATTGCTGAGGCTGGTTTGTCTGCAATAATGCTCTCGTGAAACATTTTTAAATTATTTTTAATTGCAAACTGTCTGCAGCTGTATTCCTATTACCTACAAAAATTAAAAGGTGTAGCCACTTGGAGCATCCAATTTTTGCTCTTAACCACCCCAAACAACCGGACTCCTTATAAAGTTAATAGTGAGCGGTTGCCTCTCAATTTCATCATTCTGGATGGTTCTATGGAGCAGCATAACCCTCAGTTTTGAGTACTTTGGGAGCTTAAGAATTACACTTCCTCAACTCAAATAAATGTCTGAAGCAGATACAATGAATAATTCCTCCTAACTCATCAGATCTCCCAAACAAAGAACCATAGAGGGTTTGGGTTGGAAGGGACCTTCGTGACCATCTTGTTCCACCCCCTGCCATGGACAAGCTGCTCCAAGTCCCATCCAACCGGGCCGTGGACACTGCCAGGGCTCCAGGGGCAGCCACAGCCCCTCTGAGCAACCTGTGCCAGGGCCTCAGCACCCTCACAGGGAACAACAATTCCTTCCCAATATCCCATGTAACCCTGCCCTCTGGCAGTGGGAAGCCATTCCCCCTTGTCCTGCTACTCCAGGCCCTTGTCCCAAGTCCCTCTGCAGTTCTCATCCTCCAAGATGCCAAGAGGCCTCATTTTGCAGCGTCCAGTACAAGTTCACGCTCTCACATGACTCATGCCAATTCACAGACCTCTCTACCTGCAGATGCAGGGAACAACATGGAATGTGACTGAACACACAGAATCGTATCTGACCACGGAAAAGCTTTAGAGACTAAATAACGGATCTTACAGTCCTGGCACCAGCTCGGTACTATCAAAAATGTATTTCAACAAGTGAGATGCTCTGAACTGCTGCACCATCAATCAGGTGACAGAGGACAGACATTAAATATGCTGCTCCTAAAAACCCGAGCAATAAATCGCTGTAAGCAATATAAAGATCAAATACAGGAAGGGCAGCAAAGTGAGGGGAGAGATCTGAGAGACTTCTCCCAGTTTAGAAAATCTTTGCAATAAAAGGTCAGTGGTTCCTCTGAAGTCCTCACGGCTCAATGAGTAAAGAAACATCTGAAGTTCATCACTACAGAAACTGATTCTTCACGAATAAAAGCTTTCAGAGCTTTCTCTTGTTTCTCACACTACCGAAAAATCCGATGCACAGTGAATCCCATCGTCTGAATCGCCCACTACGATATCAGTTAAGTAATTCATAATCCTTCATTATTTACAGAAATGCACCGGTTTTTGTTTACCACATGCTGTTTCAACACAAACCTCTTAATCAGAAGTGAGTTCAGAGGGCTCAGTTGCACAAAAACTTATTTACCAAGAGCAGTAAAGTGTTGCCCTATCTAGCTTTTAGAATAGCCAGAAAGAATCATGAGACCTAAAAATATTCAGTGCAGATAAAACTCACCTAAAAGTCCCAATAAGCAACACAAAACCCCAAGCTGCTTCCGACACTCACCTTCCTTCAATGAGCCAGGTGCATTTTGTCTTGTATTTGTAATTTCCAGGCCCATCTGTGACATACCCTGAAGGTTCAGTGAGTCTGTAAATAAAAAAACAAAGCATTAGTTTCCAGCGGTTTTAAACATTCAGAAAGGATTACCTAAATTTTAAAGATCCATCATTACATTATTATTTACTTAAGAGCCACTATAAACGAACTAACTACAGCACAACAAAACCCAGCTGGGAGTCTTCTGTTGAACTGTCTGTGCAGGCCTTTTGATGATTGTTCTTCAAGAATGACATCTTGAAGGACATCACTTCAAGAGTGACAGTTTCTCTATCAGATTGATGTCATGGTTCCAAACCCGTATGTATGGATATACCAGCTAACCAGCAAAAGGAATTCCCAACAGAAGATAAAATTTTTCCTAAACTATTTATTTATACAAGCTGCACCTTTCTTGCGTGAAGTTCAGATGAAGTCCATGGTGCAACCTCTCACTCATTCTGTATTTGGCTCTCCACAAACTCCCTGACAATCGCCCTGAACAGAAGACCAATCCCCAAGGCCCATCCCTGGAAGTGATCAAGGCAAGGTTGGATGAGGCTTGGAGCAACCCGATCCAGTGGAAGGTGTCCTTGCCCACGGCAGGGGGTGGAATGAGACAGGCTTTAAGGTCCCTTCCACCCCGATCATTCTGTGATTCTATATTGCTATCAACATCTGCAAACACTGTACAGTGCAAATTCTACACCAGCAAAAGACAAAACCAAGAGCCAAACCATTGGTAAATACATTCCTATCTCATATGAATTAGTCAAAATATTCCAGATGAGTTCTAACAAAGTGTTGAAGTATTGCAGAAACTGCTGAAAATAAATGACAGGGAAAGATGGCAGCAAATGGCAGCAGCACCGGAAGGTGCCCAAACACAACGTTCCGGTAGAGCACACCACAGGATTCCTTCCTAGGCAAGTTATAAACTCCATCATCGGCACATGGCGGGAGCAAATCACAGCCCTCTGGCAAAATTCAACTGTCCTACTTACAACACAGCTTTAAAACAAAAACACTGTAAATTTAAACTTGGCAAAAAGAGAAGAAAGCGAGATCAGAAGTTCCCAAAACTGGTATCTTGGAACCTTTTCTGTGTCTTTCCCCAGTGATCTGCTAATGTTAATGACTCATGTTTTTTAAATATTTTGGCTGAGTCAAAAATGATTTTCCAAACTCTTTTCCATCAAGCATTTTAAGGTTGATCTCTGATTCAAATTAAAAAGGCAAAACCCACAGATTTTTAAAAACCACCTTCCTCTGTCTATAAATGAATTTATTATAATACTTTCCAACCTGAGAAATTGAGCTGAAGATTTTTAAAAGCCAATTACTGAAGTTCTGCAGGAAATGGACATTCCAGCAAGTGAAGAAAAAACTCAGATTTTTGGAAGCACAGGAAGCATCTGGGCCTTCTATGGAGACAGAGATGTAGGTGTAAACAGAGATTAGATTTAAAAAAAAAATACACATACAGAAGGTACAGATTTAGGCTGAATATTGGGAAGAAATTGTTCCCTGGGAGGGTGGGGAGGCCCTGGCACAGGGTGCCCAGAAAAGCTGTGACCGCCCCTGGATCCCTGGAACCGTCCAAGGCCGGGTTGGACGGGGCTTGGAACAGTCTGGGATGGTGGAAGGTGTCCCTGACCATGGCAGGGGTCGGAACTGGATGATCTCTAAGGTCCCTTCCAACTCAAACCGGTCCACGATTCTGTGATTTATATTTATTTTAAAACTTCAAGGTCTTTGAAAATTCAAACCACTTATCTACTGACCAGGAATTCACAAAACCAAATGAAACTTCCAAGTTGAAGGCAGTAACACCTAGTCTTTCTGTCTAAAATTTCATCCTTTTGAATATAATATCCATGGAAAAGCCATGAATCAAACAGTATCAACACCGATAGAACTTTACCTGCAACCAAGAGCAGAGACTCTGAAAACCTGAGCAAGTCTCTCAAGCTAAAAACAATCTCATGCCATGTGGCAAGCTCTCAGGGAGCCTCTGCTAATAGAGCTCTTGCAACAATTTTTTCTGGAAACAACTACTAATTCATTCACCACAAAAATGCTACCAAGAGTGATACAAAAAATAAAATAAAATAATCCTGTTAATAGTGTAGCCCCAGCTGTGTCACATCTCAGCAGGAAAAAAATAAGAGCATTTCCACATCAATGTAATTCAGTGAAGTTTCAGCAAAACATTGGATTTAGTTTTAAAAATGTAAGTCAAACTTCTTTGATATGCTATTAGAACAAACTTATCTGTAAGTTACCCAGACCTCTGACTAAACTTCCTGCCATTATAGACAAATAAGGGGTATTAAAAATCTATAATATATCAGAGTTGACATCTCTGAAAGGAAAATAAACAGGAATTAAGTTCTCACTGCCTGCACTGCCTGGCTACAGCAGGGCAGCAGCATCCATGTTCTTCTATAAATACTCTCCTAGACAGACAGAAATACATCTTCAGCACAAAAGCAAACTGAAACTAGAATTTCATCTTTCCATTCTGTAGCGGGTTTGGTTCGTTAACCGGGCAGAAACACCAATTAAATGTAGTGGTTTAGTTTGCATTTTCTTACTTTCTGTGAGATAAGAGGTTTGAAGAAAGGCAAAGCAGGCTCAAACTTAAAGAATATGAAAGAAAAGTTTATTACTAACAGAATTAAGAGTAAAATGAAATAAGAGATTAAGATAAAAACCCCTTTTTCCCCCAACCCCCCCCCCCCCCTACTTCCTCCAGCACAAATAATAACAAAACACGGAATTTTGGTCAGCATTCACAATTCTTAAAAGTTTCTCTCTGTTAATTTGAGGAAATAGAGGTCTCTTTTACGTTGCGTGGTTTTTCCCAAACTGGACCAGCTAACAGCCTTTATTTCTCTCGCAGGCTGCACACTGAATTCTCATCCCCCCCTCCCCCTCTATTTTTAAATGGATTAAAGAGGGAGAAAACGGTTTGATATTACAGTCTCCACCACAGTCTGTAAAAAGCAGATTTAAGCTGCGCGCTAAAAGCACGACTCCGCCCTCTCTTCCCCGTCGCCAT
>VZRV01004307.1:636-31442 GCA_013398115.1 Falcunculus frontatus | reverse complement strand
CCCCCCCAGGAGGTTCAAGCAGAAAGAAAAGGGGACACTTCCTGTGTCTCCACTGGCTTAAATATGTAAATTTCAAGAAGCGTGACTGGTTGAGAGATCCATCCATCAAATTCAGGGTCAACCCACGACACATTCAATACAGAAAGCTCAACTGATCTCCAAGCTCCAGTAAAAAAGCAGACCACCGCTGTTCACCACGGTCAGTACCACCTGTGCCATACATGATACAGGGCTGGGGGTTTCGATAACCGGACACGTCCTACCCAGTGTTTTGGCTTTGTCTGGGAGCAAAGGCTTGGGAAGGGAACATGTGAGTAACTCGAGAAGGAAAAACACTCCAGGAATGAGGGACTTGGATGCAGAAAGTTTTCCTGATGTACACCAGGCTGCTCTCACATAGAAGGCTCCTACCCCACGTAACCTGTCACCAACACCACCAGGCTCAGGGGTCTTCAGCCCCACTGAAAGCTTTGGGCATGGTTCAACAAGGCCAAGTGCCAGGTCCTGCACCTGGGTCACAGCAACACCCTGCAGCTCCAGGCCNCTGAGGGAGCTGGGAAGGGGATGGAGAGTTCCTGAGGGAGCTGGGAAAGGGGCTGAGGCTGGAGAAAAGGAGGCTCAGGGGGGACCTTGTGGCTCTGCACAACTCCCTGACAGGAGGGGGCAGCCGGGGGGGGTCGGGCTCTGCTCCCAGGGAACAGGGACAGGAGGAGAGGGAACGGCCTCAGGCTGGGCCAGGGGAGGCTCAGGGTGGAATTGGGGAAATTCCTTCATGGAAAGGGCCGTCCAACCCTGACACAGCTGCCCAGGGCAGGGGTGGAGTCCCCATCCCTGCAGGGATTTCAAAGCCCTGTGGATGGCACTTGGGGACATGTGGCAGTGGCGGCCTTGGCTGTGCTGGGGAACCGTTGGACTCGATGGTCTCAGAGGGGTTTTCCAACCTAAACAGTTCTGGGATTCTATGGTAATTTTATGACTCAGATGCAGAAATCAGACACCAGAAAATATGGAAAGGCATCAAATACCACTTGTCTTTGCTAACTTGGTAAAACATGTTGCTGCTACACAAGAAGGGCTTCCGTACTACCCGGGTGTTACATCTCCTACTCTGCAAGGAGCAGCTGCTCCACCCTAAGAAAACAAAAAAGTCAGGTCCTGTACTACAATATTTACAAGGCCCTAAACTACAACATCAACTTTAAAACCTCCAGGGTAGAAAAAACAACTGCAAGGATCTATTCACAAAACTCGGATTAAAAGAATACATAAGTATACCGCATAAATACATACGTATACATGCATATACACACAATACTTAAGGCTTGTTTCAAACTTCACTGTTCACAGCAGTACTTTGTACACTAAGTTTTTCACTGATTTCCAAGTGGACTGCGATATAAAAGAATCAAAGGGAAAGAAGAGAGTTAGGCTGAACTTACAGCCCACATATTCAAAGAGCTTCAACCTTGAGTGCTGCCTATTCCAGCTTTTTTAAAGAAAAAGACAAAAGGGAAGCAGTGACAAGAACGAAGATCTAACATAAAAGAACTTCGAAGAGAAATATTTTATGCAAAAAGATTCTGCAGCTTTAATTATTCCCCACTCATTCTGGGAGCCCCTGAAAAGCACAAAACTAACACAAGAAAATCAGGCAGCAATCAATGGCATCTCCTGGGTAAACAGCCAAATCTGATACTGGAAATCACCAGATAAATCCGTGTGTTTTTAACAACAACATGAGTAATACTAGCAGCATATATTTTTCAAATACAAATTAGTATAAACTGAGAAAATTCCTACCTAGACAGGAACTGCACAACAAGGCAAAGCCTCAAAGCTGTTGACCAATTACCATCTAATAAATCTAAAGCAATCCCATTGCTAGTGAGTACAAAAACTCACAAAAAGTACCTTAGAATTTAGAATTGAATATTTTTGCAGCACTTACTTCCAAAGCATTGTGACATTAAAGGTACATTATATGCTGGCAACAGGGTGTTGAATATATTTATTTTCATCAGAAGTATTATTAAAGAAAAAATGCAGCTTGCCTTTCCTTCATTGCTCACCAGGAAAGGTAAGCAGGCTGGTTTGGTTTATAAAACACATTAAAATGTGACCTCTAAGTGGTCATCACTGGATCTCAAAATGGATTTGTATTACTTTTAGTTAGACTGCAGTGACACTGACAGTGAAGACTTATTAGCATCTTGTCTGGAGAAGTTTAGCACAGCCTTTTCACGAAAGAAAACCCCAACCAAATAATAAAAAACCAAACAAAAATCCAAACGAAACCAAACAAACAAAACAACAAATGAAACAAAAACAAACAACCAAAACCAAACAAACCCAAAACCCCCTTGTCCACCCTAATTTTGAAGTTGCTAAATCTAGAGACTGATGCAAGCAATGAGTTTTCCTCCTTTCTCCCTTCTCCTTCCCAAGTGCTCAAGCACTTCACAATTAAAGGTCATTGTTTCGGGTGCATTTGGAGTGGAAGGCATAAAGAAAGGGCTGTTACAGCCTCTTACCAAAACAAACGTTTTCTATCCTAAATTGATTAATAATTTGACTTTGTTCATGTTCTCACTAAAAGCACGGAGGTTAAAGGACACGTATTATAAGCAAATGCTTTAATTTATAATCATGGAATAGTGATCAGGCACACAGGGGATGAGAGAAGCAGGCAAACAATCCACACAGCTATTTCATTAATTTCTAAGGTAGAACAGCTAAATCCCTTCTTCTGCCACCTCGGTTCCACACCACAGGTAAAGCTGGGAAGATGCAATTAATTACAGGCCAGGTCTCACAGATGAAGGTGATGACATTACTGCAAAATCCACTTTGATAAGAAGTTTACCCTTGCAGCAACAGGTACCTAAAACAGAGACTATAAACTACTCCAGGCGTACACAGAGAATTCTCTCCTCCTCTCTCTTTAATGTACAAAGTCTCCAATACAACTGAGATAAAAGTCCTCAAGATGAGGAAACTCATGCAAAAGTCACTGCTGTAGCATAATCGTGGAATCCCAGAATGTTTTAGGTTGGAAGGAACCTTAAAGCTCATCTAGTCCCACCCCTGCCATGGGCAGGGACACCTTCCACTGTCCCAGGCTGCTCCGAGCCCCAACGTTCAGCCCGGCCTTGGACACTTCCAGGGGTCCAGGGGCAGCCACAGCTGCTCTGGGCAGCCTGCGCCAGGGCCTTCCCAACCTCACGGGGAAGACCTTTTCCTCACAGTAAAGATTTTTATTCTAATAATTAAAACATAAATTTTTTTTTTTACATTTAAATTATAAAAACAATTATAATTACCTAATCTCAAAACTAAGACAACAGAAATTATGAAGGAAAAGCTGATTTCCCTCCTCCAACCCCATTTCCCCACATCAGAAGCACCGAGAAAAAAAACCCCCAGAACTGTGCTGGATCCCAAATGACGCCAGCACTTCCCCACTGCTTCCAAACCAGCAGTTAGAGATGCCGCCTCATGATACTACCTGCGTTTGCCATACCAGAAACACGCCGGAGCTCCAATCTTGCTCTCGCCTCTAAGTTTTTCCATCCATTAAATTCAAACTGAAAACATCCCAAATTTAGGTCCCTTCATATTCTCCTATTTCCTTATTCCCAGCCTCATCTCAGAGACTACAAAGCAGCATTTATTCCCTGCGTAACCTCAGCTTTATCTCTACTGAACCAACCAGCCAAGCTGCACTATACATGTCAACATTACTGTGTACCTTTACTACAATTTTTTCCCCCATTCAAACTTACTGGGTAAAACAAGGAACAAGAGATATTATTATTATTATTATTATTATTATAATTACATTGAAGTGGTGTGTTCTTCACACAAGCAGCACATTTAGTGCTGTTTGTCAGCACGTTTTTCTGTGGCATTGTTCTATTATCTCTATATTATCTTTGATCTCTGCTTTCACACTGCAACAACTCCAATCTTAGCACTCTTATTTCTTTGAATACCTTCCCCAGTGCCCGTATTTTATACAGAAACGTTACTATGACAAAAGGCCAATTCACGAGGTCCCCTCAAAGCCCACCCATACCCGAGATATCGGCCATGCAGATGGTGGACACTACAACAGCTGTCTATTAATCTAGTTGCACTCTGCAACCGTTCCCCATCTGTTCCCAAATCCACTTATTGGATCTCGGCCTAATTCTTTGAAATAAAGATAATGTAGCCGAAAGTGTTTGTAACGCCCAGAAACCGGAGTCTTATCCTTCGCCGGTGGTCCTGAAATGCTCCTGGGGTTGGTGACAGGGAGCTGTCCTACTCACGCCAGGCAGGAGGAGACAACAGAGCACGGTGGAAGCAAACGCATCTCACACATCGTAAACCATCTCACTGCAGCAGGAAAAGAATGTATTGATCCCTCTCTTTCCCTGGCACACAATGAACCCTAAAACCTTGGGCCAAGAGCTCTCGCAAATGTCTTACTCTAAAACTTAACCCCCAGCAAGACAAAAGGACAAAGAAACCACATTATAGCAACGGTCAAAGAGAATCTTCGAAGGCTCATGCACACAAGGTCTCTGAGACGATTTTTTATCCCTTTCCCAAAATTAGAAATATTCAATTACTCAATGCATCTCAAGCACGTGTACAATCATTTAAGTTGCAGTACAGCACACCCGTGACACTCGTAAATAAGGCCTCATCATTCAAATTCTTTAAAGCCCACATGCTCAGAATTGACAGACATCAATCTTCTCCTCCAGTCAGAGAGCCCTTCACTTTGATAAGCTTTCAAGTTGTCAGGCCTACATTTAAGACCGGGAAAAGCATTCCTTGGCAGAATATGTGCTGTACTGTGAATGAAAAGAGGTTAAGCAACTGACTTAACCTTCAGGCCAGCAGGAATCAGAAATAAGCGGAGCGTAAGGCCATCCCTGTGGAGCAGAGGACCATCATCCCGCTGCACTTTCTCAGACAAACGGAAAACCACCAAGTTTCCATGAGAAATGTAAAAGCAGCAGCAGCAATCCCTTCCACTTTCCAATGCTATATATGAAAGTGCTGCCCAATTCTTCCTAAGCACTGAACCACAAAATAAGCCACTGAACCTTCAAGAAGCCCATTTAGAGTCTGATTTAGCTCCAAACTTGTCACCCTCCATCACTGCTGATTTCTAGGCCAAATGCAGAGCTCAGAACTTGGTATTCACACTTACAGAAAAGCTCAAGCCAAAGATCAGTCAGTGTTGCAACAAAAATGAAAATATTGAGACATTCTATAAATAAATATCACAGCCTGACCCACTTTCCTAACAGGGATCGAAAGAATTCCTTTTATTTCCTTTCTGACATCCAAAAATTTTAAGCTACTACATAGCAGTGTCACCTGCTGGGAAAACTGATCCCTAGAGAAATAAAAGTAGTTAGGAAAAAGATTGCTTGTTAAGGTTAACTTCTGTTTGGCCTGGGCCTCAAAAACAGATTTGGACACAGATGCTCAGATCCAGATCCCTAAAGTAGTCACGGAACATCCTCAAATCCAGAGAAGCATTTGTGAACCTACAGAACGAAAAATCCTTGACATTTTAAAGCAGGTCTTTGGCTGAAGCGACACCATAAAAACACGCAAAGATCAGGGGAATTGATAATGAAAAATTGTATTTATTAATGAAACAAATTCTCAGCCAATATCATAAATTAATGACGCCTCGATCAACTAATAAGGAAGATGTTCTCAAGGATGCCGCAAGTAGTAAAAATAATACAGCAGCGAAGGAGCCCTTTAAGCATCAAATATTAAACCTGAGAGAACGAGGGAAGTGTGGTCTCCCAGAAAAAAAGTCTGTATGTTTATATCATACAAGGATATTCTGTCCGTCCCAAAAATGTCCTTCTCCTCACACGTGTTACTGTAAAGAATGAAAGGCATGTAAATATTTTTCTCAAAGGAGGGCACAGAGAAGAATTTCATTGTGGGGAGAAGTCCACAGATCACCAATAATAAAATAAACCAACAATTTATCACTACAATCTCCTAAAATCTATTCAGATTATTCTATTTTCAACCTCGTTTCAGTGAAATCTGCTCCCAGACATATTCCCTTCAGCCACACGACCTCTCTCTCCTGACAGTTCCTCCAGCACATCCACCTGAGGGATTTTGGAGAGGCACTCAAACGAGACTGCGATCGCTGGCTCAGGGAGCAGAGCCCAGGTCAGCGCCAGCATTGGCCCGAGAATCCAGCTGAGTTTCCAGTTCTGCTCCCTCCAGTGAACAGCTGATGACACCAAGCTGAGTGGTGAGGGTGACACGCCTGAGGGACGGAATGGCACCCAATAGGATTTGGACGGGCTGGAGAGGTGGGACGGCGCAAAACTCACGAGGTTCAACAAAGCCAAGCGCAAGGTCCTGCACCTGGGTCGGGGCAATGCCCGGTATCAGAACAGGCTGAGGATGGAGAGCAGCCCTGGGGAGAAGGACTTAGGGGTGCTGGTGGGTGAGAGCAGGACATGACCCAGCCCAGAAACCCCCTGTGCCCTGGGCTGATCCCCCAGCATGGGCAGCTGGGGAGGGGGGGGATTCTGCCCCTGTACCCCCCTCATCTCTGCTCAGGTGAGACCCCACCTGCAGCGCTGCCCCAGCCCTGGGCCAACAGCAGAAGGACGTGGAGCTGCTGGAGAGAGTCCAGAGGAGGCCCCGGAGCTGCTCCAGGGCTGGAGCCCCTCTGCTCTGGAGGCAGGCTGGGAGAGCTGGGAATGTTCCCCTGGAGAAGGGAAGGCTCCAGGGAGAGCTCAGAGCCCCTTGCAGGGCCTCAAGGGGCTCCGGGAGAGCTGGAGAGGGACTGGGGACAAGGCATGGAGGGACAGGACACAGGGAATGGCTTCCCACTGCCAGAGGGCAGGGATGGATGGGATATTGGGAAGGAATTGTTCCCTGAGAGGGTGGGGAGGCCCTGGCACAGGGTGCCCAGAGCAGCTGTGGCTGCCCCTGGATCCCTGCATGCGTCCAAGGCCAGGCTGGATGGGGCTTGGAGCACACTGGGACAGTGGACAGAGTCTCTGCCCATGGCAGGGAGTTTGGAACTATATGTCTTTAAGGTCCCTTCTACCCAAATCATTCTAGGATTCTATCTTTTAGCACCTGCAGAAACAATTGGAAATAAGCAGCCAACTTCACAACATAAACAAGCAACACTTATGTTTGCCAATATCCAGGAGACAGAAACACGGGAACAAAAAAGCTGTCTCCTAATTTCTGGTTTTACAGGAACTTCTCATTTCCACATACATACTGGTACAGAATTGTAAACACTTCCACAAGCACTTCATCAGTTCTTCTCCCTTCCCTTTTCCAGTTCAAGCCAGCTGTTCCTCCCTCCCACAGACTGTTGTGCTAAACTCGTTATCACAGCAAGAAAAAGCATGATTTGCAACCCCTTGCAGAAAAGCACGAGTGGCATTTTCCCCAAACGACTCAGTTAATGAAAGCAATTTCACACTACATAGCCAAAAAAGGAGCTAAATACCAAACACTTCAAGTATCTAATGAAGACAGGTGTACACAGTTGGCTTCCTTGAGAAGTTCCCCTTTGTTAAGTAGAAAAAACTTCAAAAATAAAGAATAATCCAGATGACTCAAATTTAGGCAGGACTACGCTGACATACAAAAAATATGAATACCAAGCACTCGTCCAGCTGTGTGTTCTCACTCACACCTATGGGATGGGAAGTCACCTTCAGCACTTAATACTCAAATGCGCAGCCAAAATCCTGGCTTAGCGAATGGAGAAAAGGCCAGACTTCATGTAGCTTTGATTAAATCACCTTAATCCCTTCAATGAAAACTTTCTACTGCCAGCACACGTCACTTTAACCACACAGATTACTCCACCAGCCAGTCTAAGCTTTTCCACCAGCTCCTGGGAAGAATTAAATAAACCCACAATGCTCAAACCATCCTAGTGTTTATTTAAGTGCCTGAGCAAATAAACCAAATGTGAAAGTCATCCAGTCCCTCAGCAGCTCCAAACTCCAGGAGGTGAAGACTTGGAGGGACTTTCAAATGCCAGAATGTGTTTGTCAGCCTCACCATGACCAGTCTAAATCCCCTAGGGAATGGGGTGGGTTTAGGCACTATAGACTGCTATGCCTTATTAAATGCATCTGCACAATAAATTTTACAATTCAGGTCACGTATTTCCTAACCCACCAACAGAAATTCTTGGCTATTAAAACACCAGGCCTTGATTCCTTACCTGGGCAAAAGAAGAAGCAAGAAAAGTTCGTTTTGGAAAAAGAAAATCCTTCTAAAAAAATTAAAACAGGCTGGGAGAGCTGGGGTGTTCACTTGGAGATGGGAAGGCTCCAGGGAGACCTTAAAGCCCCTGCAAGAGCCTAAAGAGGTTCCAGGAGAGCTGGAGAGGGACTGGGGACAAGGCCTGAAGTGACATGACAAGGGGGAATGACTTCCCACTGCCAGAGGGCAGGGATAGATGGGATATTGGGAAGGAATTCTTCCCTGGGAGGGTGGGGAGGCCCCGGCACAGGGTGCCCAGAGCAGCTGTGGCTGCCCCTGGATCCCTGGAAGTGTCCAAGGCCAGGTTGGACATTGGGGCTTGGAGCACCCTGGGACAGTGGAAAGTGTCTCTGCCCATGGCAGGGGGTGGAACAAGATGAGCTTTAAGGTCCCTTCCAACCTAAAACATTCTGGGATTCCATGACTTTTTAAGCACACTTTAATCAAGCAAAGACTACATGAAACCATTTTATTTTTGGAACAAACCTTGAAAATACAGAAACAACGCACTCATTGGCACATTACACAGAATTCGTGGTTTGTGTCAATGCCGCCCTAGCAACAGTCTCGCTACCATATCTTTATAATCCAAGACCTGTTAGCCTTTCTTTCTAGGATAAGCAGCTCTGGAGTGCTTGTCTACAGAACACTCTTCGTTCGGGGAAGGTCACACCGCAGCCTCCCAATTCCTTAGCTATGGAGGTGGATGTTCCTGCATGGTGGGGGGGGGGGTTTATCTTTTCCTGTAGTAAGGCAGTGTCTAACATGCAGATCTCTCGATAATCACTACAAAGAAACTCCTGCTTCAAAAAAATCAAGAACACAAAACAACAAATCCAACAGACAAATAGAGCAATCAAAAAACATACCACAATCGTGGACATCCGACTCAGCCAGCAAAGAGCTAAACACCCTGAGGGAAGATGTAGCTGCAAAAATCATTGCTTACATCCCTAGCTTGGCCATATGCACCTTTCCTATTGCCTCCAAAATGACTTTGAAAGGAGTTATTCTGGGATGGTAGTGGGAATAAATGAAATTCCATCTGCTCACAACAGATTTATGACAACAAAAACAAAGACAGTGGCTCAACATTAGTTATGCAAACTTTTGAAATAACCCCTCGCTTCGCTACCAAGCTGAACACGGCTGACAGGCCACCTCTCTACTAAACAACTCTAAAAATAAAGTCCCAACTTCTTATCTAGGATTCAGTCATCACCAATTATTTCCTCACTCTGGTAACATCCATAGGAAATGGCCCTAAGATGACGGAGGGTTTAGATTAGATATTAGGAAGAAATTATTTTCTACAGGAGAGATGAGGCCCTGGCACAGGTTGCCCAGAGAAGCTGTGGCTGCCCCTGGATCCCTGGAAGTGTCCAAGGCCAGGCCGGAGAGGGCTTGGAGCAGCCTCGTCTAGTGGAAGGTGTTCCTCCCACCCATGGCAGCAGGATGGAATAATACGATCTTTAAGATCCCTTCTAAGCCAAACCATTCCACGATTGTAAAAGCCTGTTTGCACTAACAAGGAATCGTGCACAAAATACTGCTGCGTTTGCCTAAGTTTATTAAAAAAGACAGGAAAGGAAAAGGTTTTGCCTCATTCCACTTTCCCATTTAGCTTCCTACAGTTTCATTTTATCTCTATTCATAACCAAGATGGCTTAAAACATTATTTATAAGAGAAACACCGACGACCCCCAGTCCGTACCTTAGACCCTGTAAGGAGAAGTTCATTCCTGCCTTAAAACTGCTTAAAGAAAGAATTGATACTTCACTATACCCTATGACAGAGCACTAGGACAACCACTTATGTGGAGTCCGGGCGCTAGCCAGCACCGGTATGCTGCGACCTTCCTAGAGAGAGCATCCCGCGGGGAATAGCCCTTCCAGGGGTGCAGGCAAGTCTCCCTGGCGACGGGCGATTTCATCAAATGCGTAGCAATTCTCTGCTACAAGTGATTCCAGCTCTCGTGATCCAGCTCTTTGTGAAATCGCCCCAGGTGAACTCGGGGACAGAGAGACGGGAGCCTCATACGGCAGTTCCGCAGAGGTAGCCTTTATTGCCCAAGCACCCTGCGAAGGGGGGGCCAGGGACGAGGGCTCCCTGGCCAGTGCCAGAGGAGGGGGCTTTTTATGAGGAAGGTAGGGGGCGGGGTAGAAACCAGTACAGGCTATTACCACTAAGGCATCTCGGGATCTCGCCGTAGCCAAGAAGTTGCTTATCTCTGACCCCTCCAGAGGAATGAGAACTGCCAGCCTCCCACAGAGTCCTCCAGAGCAGAAACCCATAACCCACTCCACAGAGTGCTTCTCTCCAGCACACTCCAACACCGCTGCATTGTCCACGCCTGGACATCCTGGGAAGAATTTCAAGGTGTTGATGTGACTTGGGTGTCTGCTAGGCTCTTTTCCTCTTAGATATACTTTTGTTCCAGGCCCAAAGCAATTCTCTACCCCCCTGCTGTGGGGCTGAGGAACACACACAGGTAGAGTGCAGGTATAACACCGAGGACAATCTTGGTGTCAGCCCTTGTTTCAGATATTTAACACAATAAATACCAAACTTCAGGTCAAAGGAGGAAATTCCAGCTGAATGCTTCCCAGACCTAACCACAGATGCATCAATGCATCATCAGGTCAGTAACTTCCTCTCATCTCCTGTGCTTTAAACTAATCTGTCAGAGGTAATTTACAGCACAAGGAATAAGAAGTGAAGCAATCACGGAGGTAAATTCCTCTCAGACATATTAAAAAATCCAAAGGTACCAGGCACTGGACAACAGCTTGCAGGAACCGTTTTCTTCTCAGGCTAAAATTATCTATGCAAATGTACAAATAAAAATTCATCGTTTCATGACAAAAAAAATTAAAAATATGTCTGAATAACATTTCCTAGGAAATTTTAAAACTCCCACATCCAATTACAGAGCCACTTCAAGTATCCCAAGAATCTGGACCACGAGTGCTTGACCAGGTGACGTTCCCATAGCCCAGGTCACGTCAAAGCCCTGTGACACCTGAACACACAGAGCTGAAACCTCAGAAAGCAAACACGAAGCAGAGGGAAAAGTGGTGCCCAGCTCTCAGGAGTGTCACTGCCTGAGATGAGCTCTGGGAAGAAGGTGACTCGTCACAGTAATCCACAATAGGGAAGAAGAAGAGCAGGTTGAAGACCTAACTTGTTTGTCCCCTTCATCCCACCCGCAGGAAGAGCTCCTTTCCTGCCTGCCAAGAGCTCTGCAGTACTATTATGAGCTTTTTGCATCTCATTATTTAATTTATTTATTAAAGCCTGATAGGAGAAAAGGGAGACAAAACTTGCTCAAAGCATTTGAGTTTTATTTAGATTAAGACAGGCTGTTCAAACCGGCTCAGAGTCAAATGGTTCCACTAATTGCAATCCCTAGCTTAGAAGGAGCGGGGGCAATTCCTAGGTTAGGTCCTACAGCTGCAGAACTCTTCGCTTAGGGGTGAGTTTCTCATCTCAGGACGTTTAGCAAGCAGAGTTTAAAGCACACGGCAATTCCCAAACCGTGAAATGGCATTTCCCAGGAAATTAGTCGATTTACAATTGAGCTGTAAAATTAAAGCCCCTTTACTGCTCCCCATTAGCTAAATATTACAGGTGAGAAAGCAGCAGGTGGCACAGATACAGCACGAGCACTGCCCCCAGTTAAAGGAAGGCTAAGGGGAGTAGCAGAATCGCAGAATCGCCGGGGTTGGAAAAGACCTCCAGGACCACCGAGTCCAACCTGTGACACACCCCACCTCGTCCAACAGCCCAGAACGCCGAGCGCCACATCCAGCCGTTCCTCGGACACCTCCAGGGATGGAGACTCCACCACCTCCCTGGGCAGCCCCTTCCAATGCCTGACAACCCTTGCCAAGAAGAAATTCCTTCTGATGTCCGAGCTGAACCTCCCCTGGCCCAGCCTGAGGCCGTTCCCTCTCCTCCTGTCCCTGTTCCCTGCGAGCAGAGCCCGACCCCCCCCGGCTGCCCCCTCCTGTCAGGGACTTGTGCAGAGCCACAAGGTCCCCCCTGAGCCTCCTTTTCTCCAGACTGAGCCCCTTTCCCAGCTCCCTCGGCTGCTCCTGGGGCTCCAGCCCCTTTCCCAGCTCCCTCAGCCGCTCCTGGTTCTCCAGCCCCTTCCCAGCCCCGTTCCCTTCCCTGGACTCGCTCCAGCCCCTCCAGGGCTCTCCAGAGCTGCCCCAGCACTGGAGGTGCCCCAGCAGTGCCAGCACAGGGACGGGCACTGCCCTGGCCCTGCTGCTGCCACCCGGGTGCCGGCACAGCCCAGGGGCCACTGGCCTCTTGCCCACCTGGGCACCTCTGGGCTCATTGTCCAGCAGCTGTCACAGCACCCCCAGGGCCTTTTCCAGCCCCTCTGCCACCTGGAGTGCTCCATGAGGTTGCTGCAACTCAAGTGCAGGACTCGGCCCCTCAACTCAGTGGTCTCAGCCCATCAATCCAGCCTGCCCAGACCCCTCTGCAGAACTTCCTGCCCTCCAGCAGACTGACACTTCCACAGAATTTCACGTCGTCCACAAACTTACTAAGGGTGCACTCAATCCCCGCATCCAGATCATCAATAAAATATTAAATAGGACTGAGCCAATACTGAGCTAATACCTGTCGGTATCAGCTTAGCTAACCCTCACCCAAACCTTCTAAAGCAAGGAGGACGAGCAACATTTAGACCTTTGCCACCAACTCCACCACAAATTACGTGATTTTTTTTTTTTTGTTTCCCCCCTCTCCTAAATAACTGTCTGGTATTTCAGAGACAGAAAAGGCAAGAACTGATAAATACTGAATGCTCATTTTTAAGATCTGGATGATTAATTTTGAAGTTTAACACAAGTCACCATTTTCTATGTATGGGCAACAGCTTTAAGGCTGAATTCAAAAGTGTTTCATGGACAGCAAATACAGAAAAACCTTGAAAGCTGACAGGGCTTTACAGCCAAAGACAATTACAAACTCACCCACAGGACCTTTCACAACACCCCCTTTAACATCTGAGGGAAACAGGAGAGTCTTGCACAGACCATACTAAATTTGCTGCTGCTTTGGAACCCAAATATATTTAGTTACTATTTGCATGACACATTTGCTATCTCGGTGAGACATAGGATTTCACGGTGTTAATGTCGGTTCCACAATGATCAATAAGTAATTCCCTCACGGACAAAAGCCATGGCTGATGCATTTATTAGCAGTTTGGTCCGAGCTGTCTCTTGCCTGTGATCCTCAGTGCTCCACACTGAACCAAAAAGCAGACGTTTTCCCAGGGCTCTCCATCCTCTTTTCTCTGGAGACAAAATTATTTCTACATGAGCAGCGCCGTGACTTGTCAATAAGCACAGGCTGCTCTGCCAGACGAGCCCGGAGACTCCCAGACCTCATCTAGCCACTAATTTGCCACAGAGCACTTTGCATCCTGCCCATCCCAGTCACATTCCCACAATTCCCTAACACAGGGACATTGGCAAGAGGAGGATTTTGTGAAAGCCTCGATGTAGTGAAGCATTACATAAAAATTGCGTGTTAATGCAAAACTTTTGCAAGGTTACTAACAATATCACTTGAGAATTGCATTTAAAAAAAATCACTCTTTAACCCCCAAACCAAATCAAAAGTCATTTTTGTAAATAAATATGGGGGGGGGGGGGGAAGATTAATTTGCAAACATGCCTTACTGAAATTTTACATAAAAACTTCAATGTTACTTTTGCACAGGTTCCACCATTCCACACCAAAAATACAACTTCCCACATGAAGTTTTATCCGAATTTTTGAAATCATTGAAAGATACAATGGTGGAAATTGGTGTTTCAATCCTCTAAGCACGTAAACTTTATCACATGAACAGTGACTACACATCACAGAAGCCACTAAAACTGGGAGAACACAATTTCCAGCAGAAAACTGGAAACATAAAACCTCGTGCTTCAAAAAAACCAAAAAAAACCAAAAACCAAACATCACAACATTGTAAGAAACGAAAAGCAATCGACCTCCCGCAAGTTAATTTTATATATAGAAGAACACCTGCAGAAGAAGAAGCGTTGCAAGACTCCCAAAGGGTCATGATCATCAGGATTCCTCAACCAGTGGGTTTGGGGTGAACTTCAGCTCTGGATGGAAAGCAGAGGGGGAGACCCCCCCAGCCTGCTCTGCTGTCAGCAGCTCTCCATGAAAAGTGATAACATACGCACATTATTTTGCTCTAACTGATTCCACTTGAGACTGCTGTTCTGTATTAAGAGTGTGACAAGCCTTTATGTATCTAGTTAAATTTTAATATAAAAGTATTTTTTCCATTTGAGAAAAAGCTGACATGGTGACAATTAAGAAATAAAGTATCCACCTGCTCCCAGTGAGCTGGAAAGCAACGTGTAACAAAAAATAATAATAAAAAATATTTCTGAAACAACTTTATAGGTTTTTAAAGGGAAGACGGCATGACAAAACGTCCTACAACTACTGACTTCCAGTTTCTAATCTGAGTAGATATCACTGGGTTGTAGAGGGAGAGATGCAGAGGATCATGGAATGACTGGTGCTAGAGCGAATCAACATCTCTGGATTAAACATGAGGACTTGTTCCATTTCAAAAATTACCTTCAGTAATTGAAGCAGTAATTTCAGTTTAGCACCCATGAAGCACCGTGGAATGAACACCACCAGGTTCTTGGACCGGCGAGAAACAGCTGCAGGCCAAGAGCATTCGCTGATCAACAGATATAAAAAACTTAAAGAGAAATGACAGCCAGAGCCCCGAAAAACAAAACCCGAAAAATCCTCTTCGCAAACACGCGATTAAAAGGAAACCGACTGTTCAGAGGGTGATGCTATTACCCAGGAGATGCTCCTACCAGTGCTTTGAACCACAGTATCATTCTTCCTCCTTCTCCTCTCTGCCTTTTTCCTTTGTCTTCCCAAATGCATCATGCTGACAGATAACAATTCAAAGAACCAATTAATGTTTCTGGGTCTTTTTTTTTTTTCAATATAACTTCATCCTAACAGGCTTTTTCTGTAAGTCCCCATGAGTGCGATGCCACCTCAGCCTCATTCTGTCACTTCATTCCCCCCGCTCTGCCCGGATGACGGTGCGATCTCTGCACCCAGGCTCCACGAGGACATCATCAGTGATGTGAGCAGCGCACAGCTCTTCACTCTACCCAGGTCATGAACGGAAATACTAAATCAGGTTCCAGCTCCAACTTCCTACCCTTTCCCTTTCTTTCATGGTGTGAAAATACTCACTCACCGATAAAGTTGAAAGAGGACAAAGTCATCGAAGCAAAACTATTTATTAATATAAACACGTCAGCTGAGTCAGGTGCATCTCACCGAGGAGGCACACCTCCTCCTAAAATGCACAAACTTTTACGCCCCTCCCTGGCCCAGCGGGGGTCCCTCTCCCCTTTCCTACCAGCCAGGTACTCAGGAACTTACATTCTTTCCGACCACCTACCGCACTCAAACCAGCACCTCCTTTGCTCTCCCCTTTCTCTCCCTCGTAACAAGCATAGGTTATCTCCCCTTTTCCTCCCCGCCACACTCCCTCCTGAGGCCTAACCTTGTGCTAGCTACATCTTTGCTTACCTGACATTAAGCATACATTCTTATGGCTGAAACAAAACATTATTTTATCTCTCACAATAGAATCATGAAATGGTTTGGGTTCAAAAGGACCTTAAAGCCCATCCAATTCCAACCCCCCGCCACGGGCAGGGACACCTTCCAGTAGACCAGGTGGCTCCAAGCTCCATTCAACCTGACCTCGAACACTTCCAGGGATGGGGCAGCCACAGCTTCTCCGGGCAACCTGTGCCACCTCACCATCCTCATCATAAAAAGCTTCCCCCTTATACCTAATCTAAATCAACACTGTCCCTGAAGCCACTCCCCCTCGTCCCGTCTCTTCGAGTCCTTGTCCAAAGTCTCTTCACATCCCTCTTGTCAGCTCCCTTCAGTTACTAGAAGGCCAAAGTTAGGTCACCCCAGAACTTCGTCTTCTCCAGACTGAACAATCCCAATTCTCTCAGCCTCTCCTCATAGCAGAGCCGCTCCATCCCTCCGATCATCTTGGTGCCTCCTCTGGACTCGCGCCAACAACTCCATGTCCTTCCCGTACCGGGGGCCCAGAGCTGAAAGCAGCTCTGCAGGTGAGATCTCACCTGAGTGCAGCATAGGGGCAGAATCCCCTCCCTTGACCCCTCTTGTAACCCTTATCCTCCTGTTTAACACCTCACCAAGTGCTCCCCTTCCATACCTACAACATGAGAAGGAGCCTGATTAATTCTATATTCATAGAAATGACAGAATGGAAGATAAACTCTCCAGATTTCCTGACTACCACACCCGAGGTGAAAAGTTCTTCATAGGTCATGCAGTGCAGTTCAGCTTTGGGTGGTGCCTTTGAATCAAAGAGGCTTCCAAAGCCCAGATTGCAGTTATTTATCTCTTAGAGGTGCCTTCATCCTAAATGATGCTTATAAAACATCCAACACACATATATATTAAACAGTATCACTTACAAATGGCAAATTTATCTAGCAATTTCTGCCAGCGTACTTTTATTCTTTTCTTTAACGCATTCTTAAATATTGATCTCGAGGCCAGACCGATGGGTCTGAAGACAGAAGACCATCTTTCCCTCAATTTTTCTAATCCCTATTCCACAAACCAAAGACTCGACTAATGTTACTTTCTATGACTAGCTCTTCATCCCGTTTCTAAAACTCCTCTTAAAAGACTATCGTACACCTGCTCAAGGGCAAAATTCAATTCTAATTAGCTGAAGGAAAGGTTTTAAAAGTGAATTAAGGATATAGAGGATACAGTAAAACTTCTGAAAATCTAATCAAAACATTAAGACTAAAAGAGTAGCAATGAAAAAGGAAGAAAATCTCATTTGAACCAGCAAAGGTGAACGCCATCAGTATATAAATAATCAGGACAACGTACAACACGGACTATTTTATGGGCAACACAATCCAAACGTTATGACCAGGAGTCCTATGTACTCCCCTTGCGCATGTAAGTAACGCGATACGTATACACGTGTCCCGTGTTCTTATTTCCAGCGCTTGGGATGAGCTCCTCAGTTTAACAGTCAGCTTGGGAAAGGACTCACCGTTCTCTAAAAGCTTGGTGCGGCAACAGTACTCTAAAAGCACGTTCGGATTGGCAGGTAAGACTCCGACGGCATCAGTCCGACGGTGCCCAGCCTCTGTCCGCAGGGGCCGCCAAGTACCTCCCCGTACCCAATGAATTCAGCATCACAGCTGTTACCACTTCATAAATCAGTCCAGTAATTCTATCCTGTATTAATTCACTTGGAGAGGGAAGTGCGCTACACCCTTCTGAACTGAAACTTCAACAAAAAACACAGCAAACGAGTCAAGGTACAAACCACGACCGTGGAAAAAAAACCCAAAAAAAACCCCAAACCAGACCAAGCGAGGCACAGCAATTTCCCTTCCTCATTTTCAATCCTGTTGCAATTTGCTGCCACTAGTTTGCTATGGATATCACCGGGAAGCGAGGACAGCAGGGAAGATTGCCGTACCGGTTTTGGCTTTATTTCCACACGGAATCACACAATATCCTGAGCCGGAAGGGACCGACAAGGACCACCGAGTCCAACTCCTGGCTCTGCACAGGAGAACCCCAACAATCCCACCCTGTGCTCGAGCGCATCGCTCAAATGCTCCCAGAGCTCCGGCAGCCTCGAGACCACGACCATTCCCTGGGGAGCCTGTTCAGTGTCCGACCACCCTCCGGGGGAAGAAGCTTTTCCCGATATCCACCTAACCCTCCCCTGACACAGCTCCGGCCGTTCCTTTGGGTCCTATCACTCGTCACAGAGAGCAGAGATCGGAGCTGCCCCTCAGGAGGAGCTGCAGTTCCCAGTGAGCTCTGACCTCAGTCTCCCCTTCTCTCCTGCAGGAATATTTCTGAAGATGACCTGGAATAAGACTGCAGGTGGCTTATTGCCACCGTTTACGTTCAGTTCAGTGCCCATTTAGAACAGACGCGTCCTGTGCAGTCTGCGGTTAGGGTTCCTCAAAAGGCAGCTCGTAACATTTTATTTACATTTTTAGATCCTAAGTGGGGTTTAATTTCAAAATCCCACACCGGAAAAGTTTGAGTTCAGTTTACTCTATGTGTCAGGGAATATCTCGAACAGTACTAGCATCAGCAATGTTTTAAGATATTTTCCCATATAATCAGTAAGACCTTTGCTACCAAGATCAGGATGAGATGATACATAATACACTTCATATTACATATATCAAAACTACTTTGTACAACTATTTCACACTGCTGACCTGTCCTCTTTTCTCCTTAGCTCCATTACTTAAATAGAATACTACATATTAAGGAACGTAAGTGACATGCACAATAATTACTTTGACTCTACATCTCAGTAATTGTAGAGCTTTACCTACACTACAAATGTTTTACACATACTAGGTACAGAAGCAGCTGCCAAAAGAAAAACAACCCAAAAAGAAAATTTAGAAACTTACCATTCCTACTATTTTCACTCCTCGCAGAAGTTACAGCAACACACAACTCACCGGGGCCAAACTTTTCCAGAGTTTGTTTTTAAAGACCTAATAATGAACATGTACAACTCATAAAAAAAAAGCTTATAAAAAGACTCTAAGTCATTAGAGGAGAACCTCTGTCAAAATGCAAGTCAGTCACGGTAGTGAGAGAGAAAAATATGCGCACGTGTATACATTTTACCCCATTAAAATTATAGCTACCTGGCTTTGGGTTTTTTTATTTATTTAATTGAAGATTAAAGGGAAAGCATCTTGCGCCAAGTCAGTCCCGACCCGTCATTAATCTTCAGCCAATCAAGAGCCCAGCCAGTCAAAGGGCTTCCAATGCTCGGTTTGACCATCAGGCATGGCACCTTTTAACTGCTCTTATCACATGTTTAAGTTAGGAGAACTTCAAAACTTTCCACAATGCTTTCTGACCTCAAAATGGGTGTTTTTTCTTCTTCAGCTATGAGAGTTACCACAGAGATCATCCATAGTGGTTTATCTCCTCCAGCATCGATGGGTAGTGGCCTTCATCCACATACTTTCATGTTTTCAGTGTGAATTTGCTCCTTCCGGTCACATCAGTCAAAAAATCGTTACGTTACGAGACACTAAGGAAACATCAATTTCAGTTGTGTCTATAGAATCCTGTTCATCTCCCTAAACCTGAACAGAAAGATTTCCTTCGGTGAATGACAGAAGTTGACTTATTATTTATTGAACTTACTACAGAAAAGCAAGACAGCCTCGATGCCCAGAGAGCACTGCACAGCCTAGCCACAAAGGGCTCAGGCTTCTGCAAAACTGTAACTTTAAATCAATACAAAATGTACGAAAAATTCAAGTACAAGCAAAAATCAGTAGACACACACACGGTCGCCTCCTACAGAATTTCTTCTTCAAATCCACAGGTAAAAGCAAGGAACCCTATGGAGACAGGCTGAGAGAGCTGGGGTTGGTTCAGCCCGGAGAAAGCTCCAGGAAGAAATTCCAGCACCTTCCAGTACCTAAAATGGCTCCAAGAGAGCTAGAGAGAGACTTTGGACAAGGACACAAGGACAGGACAAGGGGGAATGGCATCTCATCGATGGAGGGTGGGGAGAGACGGGATATTGGGAAGAAATCGTTCCCTGTGAGGGTGTAAGGCCCCGGCACAGGCCGCCCAGAGAAGCGGCGGCCGCCCCCGGATCCCCGGAAGCATCCGAAGCCAGGCCGGATATTGGGGCTTGGAGCACCCCGGTCTAGCGGAAGGCGTCCCCGTCCTCGGCAAAGGGTAGAACAGGACGGGCTTTAAGGTCCCTTCCAACACAAACCAGTCTGCGTTTCCATGAACTAGACGTACGAAGTTACATCAACCTACGAGAGAACGGGAAAGACCTCCCTCCATGTTCCCTGGGAGAATCTCCAGCCCAGCCAGAGCGCCTGATATCACCGGCACTGGCGAACCTCACGTAAAACCTGCGTTACCACGGGTCACCGCTTGAGAGTCCCGGGTCTACAATTATATAGGGTGAGTCATCATACCTTCACGTCTACACTCACGTTTCAATCCTATCAGCCTTGGGATACTGGAAAATCGGCGGGATTTAGACAGCGGGAATATAGCAAAGGATGTCTCCTTCAGCACCGTGTCCTATCTAATGCACACCCACCTTGCACCGCAAGCAAGCAAAGCTCAGGCACAGAAGCCACTCGGATGCCTCAACCAGCTTTGATCTGATAACCAATGTTCACATTGTGATTTTTTGTCTTTCAATACCACATGACAAATTCCCATAAGTGCTGAATAGAGAGATTAAGATCCCATTTAAACTCCATCACTTTTAACACACAATATCCCTTTTCATCAGCCTCAAAGAAGATGATTTAGGCATATTTATAGCAACCTTAACCACATTTCTTCTGTAGGGCAGTATTATTCTCATAATAGACAACTGAATACCAGTTGCCATGCAAAACTGCCATTAAAATATGCTTCCAAACCTCCAAATTCCTATGTAAATAGAGTAATCATCAGAACATCTTTAAAACATATAAATAATTTGTCCTAATTAATTGATAGGGAAACTGAACTAAGGGGATTAGATGATGAACTGTACTTCCATTTGATTCCTGAAGTCTGCGGTCATCTATTCTCAAGGGAACAGTAAAGTTAGAGGCTATAAAGTAATTTCAGCTTTTCCAGCTGGATCACACATCCCTGTTTCTACCAGAAATCCAAATCCCCATCCTCTCACATTCAAACATCAAACTTGCATAGAAATTGTTATCGTACCATTCACATAAGGGAATTCCGCCGGTACCAACATTTGCCCGCCATCCAAGAAATTCTCATCAGGTCAGGTACCGAGAAAAGCTGGAAATGATCCAGGAATTACCGGTTTAACACGCTTTCAGCAGCTCGGAATTTTCCTTGGGCTCACCACATAAATTCGGATAAAACAAGTTAACAGACTATCCGCAGTATGCACAAGAAAATTAAACATTTCGGCAATATTAGTATGGCTGTTTCAGAAAAAATGCGCATAGGCGGGAAGTCGAGTCTCGGTTTTGACTTTGAACCACATCAACACCTCCTCAAAAGGATTAATCCTCCAGAAGCTGAATGAGGGCATACTTAAACACCCATTACTATTCCCAAAATGAAAACCAGTGACTTTAAAGTCACCGCAACCTGCGCTCACGAGAAAGACACCGACCGACCCAAATTTACAGAGCCGCCCGTTACGCGTTTCAACATAATAAATCAATCCCTTAACAAAATGAAGTAACGCACTGTCAAACGAGCAGGCAGCAACTATAAATAAATGCGGATGGAAATAGAGTGTATCTTGAACAACAATAAATCTCAACTTTTTCAACAAAACTAAAAGCAACTCACCCTACAATTCTGCCTGTTCCTGATTTCCCCTTGAAAAAACCTAAAATTAAAATCACTGGTGACCTCAAAACTAATTATTTCCCCCTATATTATTTGGAATTCAATACTTTGCTTCCAGCAAGCCAGCAACTTCGATGTATGCTCACAGTCTGGATACAGTAGCATACTTTTGTTCTAGCAGCACCAAAATCCTTAATAGGAAATAATGCTGGAGGTTTCCCTGTTTGGCTTTTTTTTTTCTTGTCGCACCAGCCCGTCCAGTCAGCGCTTCGGTTCCAAACTACTCTGCAATTCAGGTCTCGCGAAGGCCGGAAACCTTCGTGGCATCACCTTTGCCGATTTCACATGAGATCAAAGCACGTAGCAGGCAGACACCAGAGATCTAAGCTCTGAAATCACTATAAAATTCAAGTGACACTCTCCACTCCGGATTAATGGGAGATTGTCCGTGTAAATTAATCATTAAACAGCCAGGCACACAACTCTGGCAGGAAACATGCTGCACATTGCTGTAAAAAACCTTCACAAAACCTCGAAAAGTTTATTTCAGAAGAACTCAAACACATTCTTGATCCTAACGAGCAATGAAATCTAAAAGCTGTGCTCAGGGTAAACTTGAATCATAGATTTTCCCTAGATAGGGCAATTGCACTCAAAATATCTGGGAGCAGTGCCATGACACCGGCATGTGGAAAATGACCGAACCGTGGAAGGAAAGCGATTACGACACAAGCACAAAGAAACGGAGGGGAAAAAAAACATTAAACCCACTCAATACACAGCTAATCCACCGCAGGAGTAATTTTTTTCATTGCAATGACTGAAAACCAGCAGGGATGAAAACGAAACAGCTTTTAATCACAGAGTAATTGAAGACATGGTTATTCCTTCCCTTTCCCATGAAATAATTGTAAACCCAACCTAAATTTTCTGAATCTAAAAATCGCTCTCACTTTCTGTATTTGAGTTTATAAAAGGAGTTTACAAAAAATGCTAATTCATCTGTGCCAAGCTTCTTATCCTTTGAGTAGACAAGCACCACCTTGGAGACCGATATTACATTTTCAAGCAATACAAACGCTAATAAGAAAGTCTTCCAAAGAGTGTTTTCCTAGTACAGCTTTCCTTATTTTGTTTCCTTTCAGCTTACAGAAAGTAGCGAAGAAAGAAAAGGTTTCTGAACATCAGGAAAAAGACCGGCAAAGTCAAATAATAGAAAATCTGGGATTTTCACAGCCGCGTTCGTACGTCCCGCATAAGCCTCCACGTAAAGCCGAGCGGCACCGTCTAATGGTAAAGGTCATTACGGATAATTTTCACCCCAAAGAGAATGCGTCACACCCCGTACCCACACGAAGCAACAACCCCCTATTTAAATTTTTGCGACGTGCCGAGCACACCCCAGATGAGTCCGCGTACGGCAACGCTTTTACTTCTGCAGCTATGAGCCCAGCAGGCACGGCAGGGAATAAAAGGTAGTTTACACATCGGAAAACCCCTGGCCAGAATGCCCAGACCACCTCCGTCAGCACGGTGTCCCCTAAACCGGCTTAATTCCACTTCCGCATTTTCAGGGAACTGAAAATTCTGAATCTGGTGATACTGCAAGAAACCTGTTTTACCACGTGAAGCCACAACCAGGACCAGGAATGTTATCCAGATCCTGGGGTGTCCAAGAAGTACTTCTCACAATCCGCTCTGGAGATCAGCTGCTCCTCTTTAGCAGGAATATTGCTCAGTTCATCACTAAAATACTTAAATTCTTCTTCATCACGCAAGATGCACTAAGATGCTTATTATCAGCCTGAAACACAGAGTCCATTTTCTGTAAACTATCCTTCAAATCCCCCACTATGCCAACGTCCCAAATTTAGGTTATCGGTTTTCTACGTGAAGCTTGTTCTGTGTGCAATGAAGGGCTCTTAACAACCCTAATGACGTCACAACTCTGCAATAAGGACGCGGCCCTTACATTCCGAACATCCCAATTTCCCATTCCTCAAGCCCGAAGCGTGCCCGGAATCATCCGTATGCAGCGCACATCCACCAAAAGCTCGGCGAGCAACCTGCCTCTCCATCAAACAAATATTTATTTTAAGCAAAGGGAGGAAAAGTGACAGTCTCAAGTAGATCTAAAGGAACTTCTGCGAGGATCGGCCATAAACAAAGCAAGGGAACAAAAGCAGGAAACAAAAAGCAAACATCATTACCGCTCCGGTGTTTCCATGACTAAATGAGTATTTCATTCAAAGCCATGCACAAAAGCAAATTATCATCTCTGTTCACTACTGTCAAATTGATTACCAAATATTCCAGCCCTACTTCCAAGATGCCGCAGCGGTTTAACAGACAGATGCGAGCACGTGGCCGCGTGAGAACAAAGCACCGGCATAAAACCGCTGCGGTCCTTCTTATGGTGAATTCCCGTTTGGAGCAGCTCTCTCCTCCCCCAGAACTATTTCACTTACAAAATTACATCATTCTCAACCGCATCTTCTGCCCGTTTTACTCCGGTTTTTCCCGGTGCTTCAGAAGATGCGATTTAGAAGCTCCTACCTGCCGGGAATATTTCGAGTGCAAGAAACAAAGCAAAGCTCTACCTGATCAAGAAGGTAATTCCAAGTGCCATGCTTAGAATTTCAAATTGGAAAAAAATTATTCAAGGAAACCGTTCAGGAAAAGAGCACCCGAGGGTATCCTAAATCAATACGGTAAGACAACAGCTCGGTCAGCAGCAGCATTATCTAAATATAGGATTTTCAGTATGGATTTAATAGACACGTCAGGCACAGGAAGCTCAGGGTTCGAAATTTGATCGTTCACAAAAGCTTCAGAGGAACGAGCCACGAAAGTCAAATCCATCACACGCATTCCAAATATTATTTAAATTTATCGGGACACAAGATAAAAGGATTGCCGGTCCTAGATTTTTTTTTTTTTTAATTAAAGAAAGCAAGTCTTTTCTGTGAAAACAGTGCTAATCTCAGTCATTTTTTTGTATTTCAGCATAAGCCATTTACATTAAATGTAAATTGATGAAGATGGTAACGAACACCTGGTTGGACCTGAGCTTATTTCATTAGTTGCCAAGAGAGGCCGGGGCCGCCCCATTCCTGGAAGCGTCCAAGATCAGGTCGGACGGGGTTTGGAGCAACCGGGTCTAGCGGAAGGTGTCCCCGCCCACGGCAGGGGTTTAGAATAAGAAGAGCTTTAAGGTTCCTTCCAACCCGAACTATTCCGTGATTATTTTGCATCCATAACAAAAGGAATAACTGAGACTTAAACACTGGAAAAATCTAGAGCGGTGTCAGACAACCGCTAAGGGACTCAGGTATTCCCCGATACTTAGAGAAACAGAGAAATGAGACAGACATGGTGACCACCGCAGATAAGGAGGCGTTTGTAAGTCTAAGTCAGTGATACGTCCCCGGATTTGGCAGGCAGAGGAATGTCATCCTTTATCTGCTCCGTTCCAGGAGGTCTCAATGCTCAGACACGCTCAGCAGGAAGACAGGAACAGGACAGGACTCACTCCTCTCTCTCGCAGGTTAAAACCACGAGGCGTTCAATAATTCCAACAACTAAAGCTCCTATAGGGAAGGCACCGGATGCGTGCGAAGCAGAGACGATGGGGAGGATCCAGCACCAGCCGTTATGTCGGACCGCTCTGAATTTTCCACTACCGCCTCCTCACTATAAAGCGGACCGAAAATAAGCAGCGAGCTTATCGCAAACATTAACAAAACCTCCCACAAGTCAAATATTTATGCCGGTCGTTTAGTGCACGGCAAAACCTGCAGAACAACTCAGCTATTTCAAAAATACTGAATTATTTCACAGGCGAAGTTTTGTTCTTAAACAAAATACATATATTAAATATAAAATATAAAAATATATAAATATATAAAATTTAAAATATATCTTTTTTGCCCTAGCAAAATATCAGCTCGTCCAATAAAACAGCGAGAGGAGCGAAAACACAGAATTCAGATTAAATATTAGCCATGAGTTTCTCAATGAACAGATCATTTAAATACAATCGTGGAACGGTTCAGGCGGGAAAGGACCTTAAAGACCGTCTAGTTCCACGCCCCTGCTACGGGCAGGGACACCTTCCACTAGACCAGGTTGCTCCAAGCCACAAAATATATCATATTCATATATATTATATGCACGTACGGATAGACAGAAATAGAGATATGCATGCATAAGGATATCCACACATACCTCCAAGAACTAAATAAAAGCCTAGAATTGTTCTTTTTTCTCAGCGTATTCATTAAAATTGATGATGTTTCAGTATTTCCTACTCGAATAGCTTATTTTTTTTACCGGCACACGGCGTTCGAGCGAGCCTTTCATTAAGCAGCACGGAAGAGAAAATAATTCTAAAGCACAACAATATCCTAATGAAAAGGGAGAGACAGAACGGGGATCGGACACAAATTCGGCCCCCAGATCTAATTCGAGCACTTAAACCGATTTGATTCAAATTGCCAACATCCTCGGATCTATTGAGCAGCTTCCCGACCTTCCTAAATCTTTAAACCGCCTCAGGTAGCTTTTTAAAGACAATAGCTTGCATATAAGCTTTTGACCAAAAGTTCCTATTTATTTAACAGAGAATCGTGATAGCTCTTTTCCAGCTCACAACTCTCTCAGGTTGCAATTGACACAAATCTAGAGATAAAATTCCTCCTCGCCATGATATTCTTTGACCAAGGACACCCTATTACCACCAAGTCCTTCAACACATTTAATCAGCAACACATAACTGCTCCCATTATATTAATAAAAAGGGAATTTAAAGGATACACTCTGATCATTTTTTTTATTCTCCAACTGTCAGGTTGCACGGTTAAGTCCCGCTTAGCATTTGCCATCTCCCATCACAAAAAAAGTATTACCATGAAAGCAGCACCAGTGCCTTTACATACAAAATCCATATTCCTAGAATCATTTGGTATTTCATTATATAGACAAAATATTATTTTCAGCTACAGTCATACATCAAACTGCCCATTAGTGAGCCTACACACACAATCCACATACACCGATCGTTCAAGAAGTCAATCATTATCCTGAATTTGTTAATCTAACCCTTTACAATCTCAGGACAATAAATCTATGTGAACCAGAGGTCATTTCTCACCCTATGCTTTACCCGCCTTGTCCAGTGAGGAGCGGCCGAGGGAGCCGGGGGAGCTCGGCCTGGAAAAACAGAGGCTCAGGGGGTTAGAATGAGAAGAGCTCATTCTCACTCCCTCACCTTACCCTACGCTTTACCTGCCTTGTCCGGTGAGGAGCGGCCGAGGGAGCCGGGGGAGCTCGGCCTGGAAAAACAGAGGCTCAGGGGGTTAGAATGAGAAGAGCTCATTCTCACTCCCTCACTCTCTGAAACTCCCTGACAGGAGGGTGCAGCCAGGGGGAGCAGGGCTCCGCTCCGAGGGAACAAGGGACGGGACCGAGAGGAAACGGCCTCGAGTCACACCCATGGCGGGGGATTAGACCAGATATCGGGGAAAATTTCTGCGTGGAAAGGTTGGTCAGGCACCAAAACAGACCGCCCAAGAAAGCGAACGAGTTCCCATCCCCGTAAGCGTTCAAAAAACACGTAGATGCGGTTAGCGGCGGTCTCGGCAGCGCTGGGGTAGCAGTCAGACGCGACGATCTTAGAGGGCTTTTCCAACCTTAATTCCACCCGCTAATTAGGCAGCTGGCCGACACAACTCAGTTTAGGCAGGACAAGAGGTCGCGTTACCGAGCCGCAGATAGCGCTTTGAAGAGTCCGTTAACCGAGCGCGCAGCATCTTTTTGATTGTACAATACTCAATGCTGCCAATTTCACTCTCAAGTTTGGAGCTCCCAAGCTCCCACCGCTCCAAATGTTATCTCAGGATGCTGCCGCAGCTCCGTGACCGGGGAATTTCTCATCCCTCCCAGCAGTAGCTCCTCTCCCGCCCATGTCAGGGCAGCTCAAAGCCCACGGAGGCCTTCAGCTGGCCGAGAGCCCACCGAAGGTTTGTACTGAAACGGAAGACAAGCACATCAGGCATATTCTGCGTTTTCTATTTAGGCTTCCGTTAACACCGAGATGTTTATCTTTGAGCGACTAAAATGGCCGGTTCCACATCTTAAAGTCACATGAAGTCCTTCCTAAATCAGCTTTCTACCTCTAAAGAGCACCACCGATCTGTGGTATGTTACTTGAACAGCTAACCGCAGTCTAAATAAACAGATTTCCCAGGTAAAAAGGGAAACAGAAGATCAGCAGACTGCAACTCGATGCTACAACGTTCATCCTTCACTGTGAACGCAAGATGCGAGAGATTAGTAAACCCTTGACAATCATGAACCAAAAAAAACCTCCTGCAGAGCCATTTCTGACAGGAGACAGAGCAAACCCAAGGCACGCGAAAGAAGACACGCAACCGCAAAACCGAACATTGCTTGTTTGCACATCTCGGAGCTCCAAGTTTAAAAACATTACTAGAAATATCAACTCCTTAATAAACTAATAAACAGACAAATCATCTATAAATAAAAACACATACTACATTTTCAAGCAAAATTTTATACTAGAATTATATGCGAGAAAGAAACAAGAAGTTTTATCAAAACAGGTAAGAGGATAAAAAATTGAGGTTCTATTAGCAGCGAATATATACCAATTCTTTTTTTCACTTGGCATCACCATTTGGAAAAGAAGCCTCTCAAAGCCAGTCCCCTTGAAATGGCAAATATCCTAAGTTCCTCCAAGAAAGTAACAGGTACGAGGATATTCCATAAAGCTCTCTCCCAGCCAAAAGAAAATTCTTATCGCGACAGCGGCAAAAAGACACAAAAAAGGCAGGTTCGGGCTTCCGGGGCTCGCCTAGCCCGGAATCGTTTCCATACAAAACCCATTTCGAACTGTCTGCAACACACACTCATCTACAGATTGTCCATAAATAGAAATCAAAAAATTAAAGTAGTTTTCTTCTACGAGTTCAGGTTATACAACCAGTTACCATTCTCTCAAATCCATAAGGAACTTCATCAAAGGGTGCTCGGTACTTTCAGTAGCTCCCCAAGAAAGCAGTCACTGCCTAGGACAGTCATCCTTTTCTCATTTCCTTCTTTTCCAGGAATCGGCCCCGCCCAGGGAATTCACCTAACGCACACAGACACACGCACCGGCTCTCTCACCGCCACGGCCGATGAACCCGAGGCGGGTAACCGTCCGACGGAAACCCTCGCCGTAACGGAGAAGCCAGGGAGCATTCCCGGCCTATTCCCACGAAGATTTCCATTTTCTCATCCCGTGGGATAGACTTCAGGCACACAACCCAACCAAGTAACCCGGCACCGCAGAAACGCACCTTCCATCATCATATAGCCCAAAAATCACCGTCCCGCGCAGACGGCCCTCGTTCCCATGCGCGCACGTGGCCCGGACCAGCGCAGAGCCGGGGGGTTCCATCCCCGTGCCCGGAGACCCCTTTAGCCATTTTTTCCTCAAAAAAAAAAAATTACTCCGAAGCAGCAGGACTCTCCCAATACCCTCTGTCCCATTCAATCCCCTCCTGCCGCCCAGTCTTCCCACAAGCCCGGGAGCTTCTTTCCACCAGGCTGCTATTCCCACCGTCCCTCCCCAAGAGCCGGCAGCATTACAGCTCCAAAAGATGAGCCTCCCAAACGCCAGCTACACCCATAAGGATACCGCTTCTCTCCCCTGCACATACCTCTCCTGAAACAACCTGTAACCGAAACCAGCACCTGCCGATCTGCCAAGAGGAACTTCCTTAATCCCCCTAAACACCTCTAGAGTCTCCACCCGGCCCTAACACCCACTTGCACATCCTTCCCCTCCAACCCGTTCTCAGTCCGATCTACTCCCATCTCCATATTAGTCCTTCTCCCCGCCCAGGAATCGGCCCCACGCCCACGCCGTCCTCCTCCGTCCGCCTGCTACTCGCCGCTCCCACCCGCTTCCGACTCCAGACACATCCACGCACAAAGCCGGCCCCCATTCACCCAACATCCTCAGACTTCCATCTATAGTCCCCAAACGTAATGCTGCTGCCAAAAAAATATGCCCCTACCCCCTCCCCTCCGGCCTTACTTTCTGTCCAACCTACTAAAACTTAAACCCGACATTTTCCTGGCTCAGCAATCCATCACGTCCAGACCCCCACCGATCCAGTGCCCTACAACCACATCCCTGCTCCTACACGGCCCCTTAGAGTCACAGCCGATCACCGGCGACCGCTCTGCAACCCCAGCCAACCAACACCAAAAATTCAGCCCCCTCAGAGGTGCCTCTCCGCATTACAAATATCCCGTACTCGCCGACCGGGGCACTCAACACCCACATCCCATCGCTCCCCGACCTCCCCTCGGGAAGCCTCGACCGCTCGTCTTCTCCGCGGACCTCCGGACCTCGCCTTCCACGCCGTCGCCCCGTCACCCCGCGCCGCCGTCGCCCCTCGAGCCCGTCTCTGCACATCCGCCTCTCCCTCCGCATCCAAATCCCTTAGGTCTCCCCGCGTGGCTCCCGCCCATCCCTTTACACCCGCATTCCCCTTAATCGGCCCCACATTCACACCCTCATTGCCCACAGACTCGGCCAGGGCCCCAACCCCTACTGTCCCCTCAACACACTCCTATCCTGCTCTAACAGCTGCGTCCTTACCGTCACCTGCACCTGTCCCTCGCTTTTAACATCACCTGGACCTGCCTCTCATCTTTATCATCACCTGAGTGTCCCTCCCCCTCCCCTTGACCTGCCACTCGCCTTTTTACTGTCGCCTCTATCTGCCGCTCACCTTTAATCTCACCTGGTCCCGCCCCTCACCTTTACTATCACCCGGCCCTTCCGCTCGCACCACGACCCTACCGCCCTCGCTCATCCCCGGAGCCCCCTCGGCCTTCCGCCCCGTTCGAGTGCCCGAACCCGCTTCTCGTCCCCACCTCCCTATTTCGCTCAAGCGCTCCTTCGGGCAACCTGACCCGGGCCACCGAGCCACCGCCGCGTCCCCTCCTTTCTCCCTCGCCCCGTCCCTCACCCCCATCCCCGATG
>VZRV01004304.1:0-46708 GCA_013398115.1 Falcunculus frontatus | reverse complement strand
CCTTCCCAAACCTTCCCTTCCCTTCCCTTCCCTTCCCAAACCTTACCGAACCTTCCCTTCCCTTCCCAAACCTTCCCAAACCTTCCCGAACCTTCCCGAACCTTCCCTTCCCGAACTTTCCTGAACCTTTCCTTCCCAAACCTTCCCGAAGCTTCCCTTCCCTAACCTTCCTGAACCTTCCCTTTCCAAGATACAGTATCTAGAGTGCCGTTTATGACAATACAGTCTAGTAAAAAGGCAATATTTAGATTCATAGATTGTGTTTATCTTTTAAGTAATGGCTGATCAGTAGTAGCTTATTCATATCTGGACTGGCAGACAGCACCTTCCGTATGTATAAGGAGGTTAAATATTTTCTCATTCCAGTCATACTTACTCGTCTCTTATTTGACTTTTTATGAATCTTCTTTTATCATGGGTAATACCAGTGAAGATTGTTTCTAAGCAGGTAGTGATAAATACTTGTTGGATTTAATATCATGATGATTACGTCTTAAATGGTAATTTTGAAAGAGTCTTTTCAATAAAAAGCTCTAATTTTTTGCTTCTTTAAATTCTAAATTTTAAGTGATTACTACAAAACCTGAATCTTCATTTCTTACAGAACGAAAGCAGCCGTTTTCATGCTTGTAGCTGCTTTTAAAAAGCAACTCATTATCTGCAGAAATGCCAAACATTTCCTTTGTTTTGTTCTCATATGCTTTCATGTTATGTATGCTTTTGGAAAGCTTGTACTAGACAGTACATATATTTGAAGTATTAAGTACAAGAGATATAGACCCATCTGTCATTCTGAATCACCTTTGCAAAAGCTTATGAAGTAAAATCAAGTCACATCCATCTAATTCCTGACACATTAGATGCTCTTGCTTTGATAACATGGCCCTGCACAATTTTATCAGTATGTGTAACAAGCTTGCTTCCTTTTTTTTATCCCATTCTTCACAGAGAAGGACAAAATCTTAAAAACAGTTCAGAAAAATGAAATTATGTCCACCGATAGTCAGGAAAACCAGTGTCCTGTATGGATTCAAGCAGTCTTGTTTCCCACAGAGGTTAGCATTTCCAGTATGTTATGTTAGAAGTTGCATTACTAAGAGAACAAAATTAAAGTTGAGTAGGGAAGTGCAACTTAAATTCAAAGTTTGCTAATGAAAAAAAAAACAATTATACACGTCTGATTTAGAAGGAGGTAAGATTATTCAGGAACAGTTCTTTGATATGAGGACATAAGGATTAAATAGTAATTCAGTGCATTTTGGTTTTTTTTTATGTGTTGAATCAGATTTAATATAAAAAAACTGAAAGGAAAGATAATGAAAAAACATTAATGGGCTGATTATTTGTGTTCAAGGAGAAGGTTTAGCTTTGTGCCTATGAAATATCTCCTGAAAAAAAATGTTTTAATGTATTATTAATATATATTAGAGTCTTAGTATTTCAGTTTCTGTTGTTTCTACTCAGATGTTGCAGAGTGCTAGTTTATAAGAGAAGAAAAGAGAACTATTTTTCAATTCTAAAAGTAGTTGACGGAGTGATTTGAAGTAGCAGAAAACCTATATAGCATCTGGAGCGGTAAAATAAGGAAATGCTGAGGAAAATTGCCAATAGCAAAAAACCCCCTAAACATTTAATGAAAATTCTGTCCCATCATTTGGTACATATAAGCTGGTACATCAGTGGGCTTTTCGGAGGTATTTGCATTCAACAGTCAAAAGCTAGAATCTTAGTAATTACCATTTGGACTAGCATTGGTTGCTTTGTTTCTCAATGATTATTGTTTATTTGACTGGATTTCAGTCAAGGGTCAGCATCACATATTACAATGTCATCTGTTGTCCACACCAGAAAATGGGTCCTAGAGTATGGATGGATATCCCCTTAATTGGAATTTTCTGAAAAATAATTATTTTTCATTCCAGTATCCAGAAAGGAAAAAAAGCAGTAGTGCAATTATTTGTGCTACATCTATTAAGCTAGTTTTGTAGATAACGAGAGCCTTAACTTTCCAAATCTTCATTTAGACTATTAATTATAACAAATACTTAAACCTGACTGGAAAGAGTGTAAGAACACAACACCTGGAACTTCCCCATGTTACAATGAAGTAATATAATTTTAAACTGCGGTTATAGTTCATAATTATTACCCAAAAATAATTTCAAATGTTTCCCAACTCACAGCTCTAGATAAAGTTTTCCATCCAGACCCATTTCCTTATGATATGCAATAATTTTTACTTCTGTGTTAGTTACCCAGAGCTACAGCAGAAAAGAAGCCAAAAGGCTGAGTGAAAATTGTGATTCTCTTTGGAAGATTCAGCACGAGTAGGGAAAAAGATTACCTATTTTATACCTCTTATGAAGTGTTCTGCTGGCTTATTCAGGTGCATTATATCGACCAAATATGAAGGTTTTTAAAATGGTGGCTCTTATTATAAATAGAAAAGATAGCAAGAAGGATCAGGAAAATAAACACTAAAAATAGAATTATGTGTTAAAAGGATGTTTCTGGACTTTCTAAGAGGAAAATGTCCTTTAGTGAAACAAAAGTCCCAAACACTAGAGTAGATAGACAATCACTAGAGTAGATTAACTTGTGTAGAAAATGTTTCATTACAGTGTGAAGGATTTGAAAATAATGTTACAGGGGCAATAGAGAATTTTCATGGCCCCATTCTAAAATAAGGACTTAAAATTTGTGAGCTAACTGTTAGAAATTAAATTTTTCAGGCACAGTGATGTATGAAGGTTTTTCTAATGCCAAAATGTCATCCTATAATGAAGGAAAAGTTGCACTAGTAACACCCTATTTTGTGGAAAAGAAAGTTTATATTAATTATAAATGTGAGTTTTTAAAATTAAGTACTCAAAGATGATCATTATCTTAGGGAATTAAACTGAGCTTCAGTGAGAACTGCTTCTTAATTTTCCTTTTTTTCTTAGAAGCAGGACTGTATTATCTTCTTCATCTCTAATTTAATTAGATATGGTTCCATTCAAAATGATGTTTGTTCAAACTGTGTCTGTATATCCTGAGTAATAATGACTAGCAGAAGATGTGATACTTTTTAATACTGCACAGTCTCATTTTACAAATTAAGTTTCTATAAAAGGGATGATGGGTGACGAAAGGGCATAAGGGATGTTAGAGCTAAACAATAATTTAAGATTGAAAAAATGTAATATACCTGTATCTATAAGTCTTTGATATGGGAAAATATAACAATTTATTGAGTAATTTTTGTTTCAAGAAACAAGACCAAGTTTATAGGGGAAAAAAAGTTAGAATTAAGGATATCTGTATGTAGAAGAAGCTGCCTGATGAATGAATGTGTTTGCTAAAGCAAAACGTGTAATTAAGGTAATATTCATTAAGATAAAATATTCATTAGGTTTCTGGAGAAGCATCCTAAACATTAAAAGAAAAAGGTGGAAGAAGGAAAACAACTCCACAGAAACAAAAGAAAATGGGGCATTTCAAGACAAAAGTATAAAAGCAAAATATTCTATTACTGATATTAACTTTTTTTCTCTTGAAGTGCTTCAGCTTAATCTTTTTCCTCAGTGTAAATGGTGCAACAATAGAGTGGTTTTTAGGTGTATCCAATGAAACCTCTCTGATCCATTGACATCATAATCTGCACACAATAATGGCTGTTTCTTCTAATATCTCTGCAAACTTTTAATGGAAAAGATCTATAATGAAGTTTTCTATTTCCAGGCTTCATTACTTTTTAGGAAGCAAAGCAAAGTACACTTCCTGAAGTAGAAAGATAAAAAAAGTCTTGAAATGGTTATAACTAAGTAATAACTGGAAATAAACCAACATTTTTAGTATGTACAATAGCTTCTTTTTGACTTCAATTTTAACTTATGTGCTAAATCAAAACATGTACGTTTCCTTGTACATGTACTCCTACCTTTTATAGTGTTCTCAAAGTAAGTTTTCACTCTTTCGAAATCTGCAAATTATCTCATATTTTTGTGCAATCAGTATTAATTCTCAGGAAAACATCATGCAGCAAATTCTGACCAGGACTTTCAGTTTTCTGGATCAGCTGATAAAAGCTGCAAACCCCAGAGAGACTTAAAACTCAGGGGTCTTCCAGAGCTACCAGTTCTCAACAGCCTGTGAAGGAGCATTCTTGGCAAGACAGATGATAAAAGGAATGCCTGCCTTCTAGCAAAAGTACTTACAGGAATATGCAAAGGCAAGATTTTAACAAAAATAGGGTTTTATTTGAAGTTAGTTTACCTGTTTAAGTATTTGATAAGTGGATCAATGAACTTAGTGGAACAACTCATGTCCATGTTTGTAGCATTGAGATAAGGTATAATTATTTTCAGTATAATTTTGAATATTATCCTTCAATTGCATACTGAATAGTGTTCAATAAAGCATAATTTTGACTTTATATCGACGCAAGTCAGTAGAGTAAGAAAAAAACCAAACAAAACCAACAAAACAACACAAAGTAGTTTTGGCAAGAAAACAAGTTAATATCTTGCTTAAGAGCTCAAAGACCAAACAAATCCGAAGAGATGAAAGATGTGTGTGTGAGTGGTGTGGGAGCTTGCAATGAACAAGTAGGAAAACACAGTTTAACAATGGATCAAAATAATTTGAAATAACTTCATACAATTTTCTTTATGAGAAGCAAACTTTCTTGCAGGAAAAATAAAACTTCTGTTCACAGAACAACAGTCTTAGAGAGGTTGGGTGTTTCACTGAAAATGTTAACATAATTCTGATCTGGTTAAAAGCCCGTCTCTTTATCTGCTCTGCAGTTTTTCTCCGGTTTTCCACTGCACTTCCAATTTTTACAAGACAAGAGGATTTTCCAGACCTTTGCAGTCCAGCGTTTAACAGCCTGCATAGTTGTAAAATTGGAGGGTTGATAATAAGCAAAATATTCCTTTGCATTAAGTTACTTCTTTATATAATAGAGAATCCTTCTTACTGCATTGTTACTTACACATGATGGAATTATAAAGCATATTTTTTTTTTTAAATTTGTTTCATTTTTGAAGAGGAAACCTCTTGCATGGGATTAATTTTTAAAAGTGTTAACAATTCTGATGGAAATTTGCTTTGGTCTTCCACTGCTTAGAAGACTAGAATTGTAGTTCAATATCTTCATTCCTTTTGTGTTATTGCTGAGCCTGTCAACAAGGGTACTTGTGAGCCTCACTCCCTTTGGTTTATTATATGCTCCTGATCCTCCTGGCAGATGGCAAGATACTATATGAATAACAAATAATGACAGATTAAGATTAAAATTACATTTTTTTAAAGCTATTTAAACCTCTCTAAGGATATTCACCTTGTAAATGAGAAACTTTTGCTTCATGCAGCCTATAAATCTTGACAATATCAAAACTAATGCCTGTGATGAAATACCGGTCTTGAAATGGCAATGTTTATTGAGGTCATATATTACTTTGTTTTTGAATATTTTTCACCAGCTGGAATTTTTTCCCAGATAATTTTTACTCTAGCTGGAATACTTATTTGGGGGGTTTTTGTTGTTGTTGTGTTGCTTTTTTTCCTGGAGGTCCAATATATTTTATTAGATTTTCAGTTTCGTCCAAAAACAATTGTCAGAGGGAAAGTGACTTGAGAATAGAAGCACGTCAATTGCAGTATGTATAGCCTGCAGCATCCCCAAACCCATCTGTCCCATGCCCTGTGGTACATCCTGCAATTTATGTCTACAGGAACTACATACAGGCAGCAGTGTGGCTTCCTGGCTGATGATCATAGGCTGAACTGTGCTCCTACTAGAGTTGACGCTGGTGAACCTGTCAAATACAACATCAGTTCCTATCATTGTCTCATGAACAATGAGTTATTGCTTTGATTGTTCTGTAGAGTTGCCAACTATGTGGTGCTATGCAGGGTTGGGCGGGGTGGGGGTGTCTTTGTTTTGGTTTGTTTTTTTTTTTTCTCTTTCTTTCTTGTCCTCTGAGCTTGGAATGAGTTTACAGCCATCAATCAACATATACATGACAAGCTCTTCATCTGGAAAGATTAGTATTATTAATTTTGTTGGATTTCTTGTTGTCTGAGCCAACTTGCATGTGGTTTTATCCAGTTTGTTTCCCATTCCGTTCAAGTGAGAAATGTTTATTTGGAAATCTTATGTTCCACAATTCAAATGCATCACAAAAAGAGTCCAGTCAACTACTAAAATTTCATGAAATGATAAGGAGCCTCCTAAGAACAGTCTTACATTTTAAATTTAGTTCTTGCAGGGGCTTTTTTTTCTCCTTAAATGTGGGATTTTCCAGGATAAAAAGGAAAATTAAATTATCAAAAAAACATTTTTATAGCTGTTTTCTGTTTAATCTCTCTGGGAAACTTCAAAATGTTTTACAGTGAATTAATTGTCCAGGGCTTCTGCTGGTTTACCCTACTTTCAAATTTTCTGTTAACTCCAAAACAGCCAGTGTCAAAACATTAAGTCTTTTGGTACTTTTGTGGTAGAGATTGGTGTTCTGAAAAGACACAAATTTGCCCAGATGATGTATTTAAATTTATTTGAATTTTATTCATGCAAAAATTCATGTTAGAGACCTGACAACCACAGCAGTTGCAGTTCTCAGTGTGCCATTTCCATTACTATGAAAAAAAGTTAGCTTCTGTTATTTTTTAGTCTTTGGCTTTTATGTTGTTTTTGGGTTCTGCTTAATATAAAGGTTTAGTCTACTCCAATAGAAAACCGAATTTCTGTTAAAGGCATTTTGTACAGAAATGCCCTGCTTTGTAGGCTTTAAAAGAAAGGTAATATATGTTTGTTGAATTTCTTTTGGATATTGACTGGGATGGAGTTAATTTTTTCTTAGTGGATGTTACAGTGCTCTGCTTTGGATTCAGTACATGAAAAGAATGGGTAAAATGTGACAATAGGTTGAAAATGTTCTCAATCAAACTGCCTTTATTAATCATCTGTATTTTGGCTTCTTTTAGTCTTTTCACATATAACAAAATTGCTCTGGCTCAATACTTTTTAATATGAAGGAGAAATTTTTCTGCTCTATTACCTTTTACAAAAGTAGTTCAGGATGTGATGTGTAGACCATTTGTTTTGTGTTTGCATATACTTTAAGGCACCTCTCCATTGCAGTCTGACTGCAACTGATTTCAACGCTCCTTGGAAAAGACATGGAGATTGTCTCTATGAGCAAAAGGAGATCACTTTGGGTTCCAATCCATCTTTGCTGTTTCTTTTTATTTTTCAGGAAGCAGGGAGGTTTTCTGGCAGAATGTATGTGTGTTTTCTAGAACTGCACCTGAATGTATATATACCATCCTTTCCGAGATGACAAAGGAAGTAATTCTGGCAATGTTCACTCTGTGCAGAGCTTATTCCTTCACATCTATTAGTGCCTTGAATAAAACCAGGCTGTAAAACACAGTTGATGCTGAAGGTACTAGTGCAGTTCTGCCTCAGGCAGTCATCGTCCTGGTCATCATATACCTCTGTGAAACTATCCAAGGTGGATAACATATTCAGAAACTTCAGCGAACATCAGTACTCTAGAGGTTGATGTTGCAGTTATCTGAACTGGAGGGTTTGAACCCAAAACACGTGGCAAAAAGCCAACTGAGCAGCCACAAAGTTGTAACATGATCACTAACATACTACATTGGGTAGCGCAGGGACAGAATAAAGGCACACTCACTGTGTCCCACAGTAAATTTGTGGCAGTCTTAGGGCTAAAATAGATGCCACAGATAGTTAAACTCTAAATATCTGGAGGCAGAGTTTGTCTTGCTTTTCTACTTTTTAAACATTTACCGCAATGATGGCTTGGCAACTGCTTTTAAGCACCTTTGTGTTTAGATCATATCAGTGTACCACAACAGAATTTCACTGCCCAATATTAATTTATTTCAGTGCATATAAAAAAATCCAAACAAACAAGCATTAATTTTTTCTAAGACTATAATTATTTTATTTTAATTAGTGTTTTACATGCTTAGTAGATATAACTTCTGTTTTATTTTATTTTTCTCTTCAAATGTGCTAGAAAAAAGGGAAACGGGAAAGAGCATGACGAAGAGGAAAAGTCAAGGGAAAACCTGAAATGGAAATGTTTCTTTGGGCCAGATCTTGTGAGGTGCTGCTGGCCTTTTATTTTACGTTGATTGCAAAATGTGAAGAAGGTTTTTTGGATGAAATTTAAGAAAGAAACTGAAAAAACAAAGGTTATGCTGGTCAGATGCCAAAATACAATTGTAAATCTTGTAGACTTTTATCTCTCTGATTTTGCCTCCAGATACTGAACTCCTAAGAAACAGGAATTGCGTTCTTGCCTTCTCCGAGCTTCTTTACATTTTAATTATTTTTCCTAGTATGAGTTGTTTAAAAGCTTTTTTTGAAGGTTGCTGGGGTAGGAGTAGTTTTTTGGAAAGTAGACCATCTTCTACGTAAGCTTCTGTTGGATGCTCAGAAAATGTCTGTTCATGTCTTAGCCTTGAAGTTTCCTGTGTCACCTTGGACAAATTATGTATGTGAGTGGGTGCTGTAATGTCTTCTGAAATATGTTCAGTACCAATCTGTCTCACTAGAAAAAATTAATGTTAGCTCTCTGAGGTCTGTGGGACTTGCAGAATAGGTTGAGAAGGGTGAGAAAGAGCAAGATGAACAGTGAGTAGAGAAGAACTGGAATAATGCTTCCAACATGAAAGAATGATTCAAGGCTTGATTTGAACACCACCATAACTTTAGGGATGAACAAATAGCTTTGCTGGGTGCTAAGCACACAAAATTCAGTCCTTGTAGATAATCTTTTCAATATAAACTCCTTTTCCAATCAGTTCAGAGGTTTAATTATTGCAGCATGTACAGTGCAATACTGCATTGCTCTTCATCCAAGAGCTCTGCTTTCTCTCCAAGTCCTGTAAGACAGGAAGAGTCATGTAGGGGCTTAGAAAACTTGAGCTGTCTCAAGGTTTTTGCCTGTCTACCTTCATATCTCTGCACAATTTAAATAACCCTCTCGTGATTTGCTTTTCTCTGCAGGGACAATGGGGATTAATGGGTATCAGGCTTCAGAAGATCTTAAACTTCTGTCTTTAGACAAATCTTGTGATCCTAGACAGATAACCTGCTGCCGATTTATTTTAATGATGATACTTTCTCACTGTTGGTCTTTATATGCTCTTCCGATTACATGGCAAAGTTTTGGACCTTTCTATATGTTTTATTGTTTCCGAGCTCTTTTCATTATGCCTCAATATGGATATTTCCATGTGCACTGTATTCCCAGGGTTGTCAGTCAGAAGAAATAGACTAAACACTAAAAGAACGCAGGTTTAATACAGAAGAAAAAAAGTTCCAGAACAATGGAATCTTGGGAAATAATGTGAAAAAAATTTGGGACACTACACCCCTTGACATTTCAAAAGAATTCTTGAGGCAAAAACATAACATGGACTTCTATCAACTGTATTTAGAGAACAAACATCTTCAAAGTACATGACAAGTGTACTTTCTAAAAGTTGTCATAACATATCTAAAATCTTTGTTCTTAGTAAAGCTATAAGTACTTGATTTTTTTAAAAGTAAATTTTTCTGAAATTCTCTTTAAACATTCAGACATAATCTTTATTTTGTCATTTATAGTATTTTGGGCTACAGAGTTATTCTGGGCTTCTAGAAGAAAAGTGGTATATGTTTGGAATATAAATATTAAGCATTCATTATAATGAAAATTTCATAAAAACAATATTTAGGATTTATCAGAAAATGCATTTTTGAAAACTCTCAGTGTACTTCCACAGAAAATACTAGGAAAGCAAGTGATCATTAAATTAAGTAAAAGGAAACTTTAAAATCATTACATTTGATTGTTGATTTATTTACATAAATACCGATAGAGGCTACTATCTATATGGGTTTTGTCTACTAAAAGGGAAAATATTTGATTCTTAAAAACTGTTCTCAGGTGCCTTTTTTTTCTTTAACATGGAAGCAATCAAGAATATTATATTATATATTTAGAAGAATATTCTACCACCTTTGTAAGAAGGCAAGAGTCATCACAGGAATTCTGAAAAATTTCACTCTCCCCCTTGAAACTGTTTGCTGTTAATCTGAAAAATATTTTGTAATATCTCAGAAATATTGTATTCAAGTCTGGAAATTGGTCTACCTGTTACTTTTCTATTTTAAACTTAACTTTTAAATTAAAAAAACCCTATAAATATAATGGCTAATTTTTCTCTGAACATCCTAGCATTTTCAAAGCCCTGAAATACCTATATGAAAAGATTAGGAAAAGAGTGACATTCTTCTTGAAGTCAAGACCAAGGCTGGATGTAGCTCTGAGCAACTCAGCCTAGTGGAAGGTATTCCTATCCATGGCTTGGATAGGAGTTAGAGGGTTGGAATGAAGTGATCTTTAAGGTCCAGTCCAAACCAAACCTTTTTGTGATTCTACGATTCTATGAAGTAACAGATTTGTAAAACCTCTCTTTCACTTCAATTGAGAGAAGACACCATGTTTGTTTTGAAAGAAATCAGTGTCGGTTAACTACTTTAAACTTGCCTTCTTAATTAGATATGTATAGTCCTAAGAAAATATTATTTTAACTGCAATATCAGTGTGTTGATATTGTAAATTACAGCTACTCTAGTGCAGTAGCATATGGAAGATCCCATTATGAACTGTGGCTTCATTGCATTGCATAATGAAAGGAAAACAGCTAAAATATCCTATAAGTGATTGTGAAACAGCATCTTCACAAAAATAAGATGAAAAAAGCAAAGGGGAAGACAAGATCTCATGACTCATTAATAATAAAAATTTAAATTCATTAATATACAACTGACTTGACATATTTACATACCTAACTAAAGTTTACAGTACTTGTCTCTTGACATATTTTCATCTCTGTGCATTTTACTTTGAATGAGGGATACATTAAATGTCTTGTTTTCCAGTCTAATGCCACAGGTACACAAGCATGCCCAGCTACTCCCCTGGCTACCACATATGTTCACCAAAGTTTTCATTTCAGATCTGAAGCCCTACAGTTGTGACTTTAATGAATGTTTGAAATGACAGATTTAATCAGTGGCTAGTCCCCAAAATTTGTGTATTTCTATACATTAATGATACTCTTCTTCGAAATTTTGAGCATGGAAAAAATTACCCATAAAAATGTGACATAATCTTTGCATCACAAAGCTGAAATTGTTTTGGCAAGGGCTGCTGGGACATTCTGTTGAGCTGTGATTATGACCCTCCCAAGCCTAATTCTTCTACAGGATACGGTCAGGAGCTGAGAGCTGAGCACTTAAGTGTCAGAAGGAGTTTTTTCAGGCTGATCCCCACTTTATCCAGCATCAAAAAAGTAGACACATACCTACACTCTGAATTGATGAGAATAAGTGTAAACACTTACGGAGTTCTGTGACACTTACAGAGTTAGAGTGATCAACAGTAATCAAAATCTCAATGCGTATTTAAAAATCTCAGGAATACTCAAAGTGAAGTCTCATTCTCAGAGGATAATTACTGTCTAGGCTCTGGTGGAACAAGGTTAAGTTGCATGTGGCTCTGAGAAACTTGGTCTTGTGGAAGGTGTCCCTGCCCATGGCAAGGGATTTGGATTGAGATGATCTTTAAGGTCCCTACCAACCCAAATCAGTCTGAGATTCTATGATTCTTCCTGGACTTTATACATGCTTTCTCAGACATTATCCTATTCTGTAAATTAATGCTCTATTCTGGTCCTATTTTTTTCTATTTTAATATTGTTTGTCAACTTAATTCTTTTCATATACAAATTTCTTTTAAAAGTGGATGGACAGGGACAGCTGGTGAAAAACACTCTGAGGTTTCACCATTTGAACTGTCACTTTGATGGTTTGAATTTTCAGCTGTTGTAAAAGAGAGCGAAACAATCTGTATTTTAAGATCACAGTATTTGGGAACAGTAGTGAAAATTGCTTAAGCTATTAGTATAAGCTGATACTTCTCAATTTAGGATATTTTAGAAAAACCGCCATTTGAGCCAGGTGGCAATACCAGGGCTGGATAGAGATTAATATCTGTAATGTTCAAGGGAACTTTGACAACATTTGAAACTTTATGGTGTCAGAGTAGGATATTAGAAAAAGCTAGTTCCCCCAGAAGATGATTGGGCACTGGAAAAGACTCCCCAGGGAAGTGATCTAAGCACCAAGGCTGATAGAGTTCAAGAAGTGTTTGGACAATGCTGGCACATGATGGGATTGTTGGGTCTGTTTGTGCAGGACCAGGAGTTGGACTTCAGGATCCTTGTGGGTCCTGTTCCACTCAGGATATTTTATGATTCTAGGATTCAGTATTTTTTCTTGAGTGGGTAGTTTTGAAAGCCACAGAACAACGAGACAAAGATTATTCTTTCATCACTGTCATCTGAAGGGTGTTTTTCATACCTGATGTATGTGTACCTGGTGTTTCATACCTGTGTGTGACTAAATTATCACCCACCTTGTTTTCAAAAAGACTGTCAGAGCACCACCATCTTGACATTCCCTTTGGGGAAGATGCTATCAAGGATTATAGGGCTGCATTTCTCCATGCAAATTATTTACTTGAGTTTTATTTTGTAAAGGTTTAAGACTTTTTCTTTCCTTGGGATTTGACTATAGATTTTTTTTAAAAAAACAGGATACTGGAAAACAGTGCTATGCCACACCTCCCGGCCTCCAAACTTTTGATGGACGCTTAAAGCCTTTACGAGGTTTGTGAAGAACAAATAACTGGGTCAATTTTTTTTTGTTCCTGTCTTCCTGAAATTTTGCTTTTTAGACAGATTCGATTAGATCATTCCATTACTTTAAGTATCAGCTGAAGTTAATTTTTTCCTTCAGATCTGTCCGTTCTTCTCTCTAGAGCCCTTTTTGTTACAACCCAGCATTGTCTTTCTTCTTTAGCCATTTCCAGAGTTCAGGATTTTTGTTCCTTTGCCAACTGTGAACCCCTTTTCTAACTTCCAAGGCTTCTTCTTTCAGACCTGTATCTCTTTTCCCCTTCTCACATAGGAACATGGAAAAGAGAGCTGTAGAGGACCTGTAGGGTATCCACTTGGGTTTCTGCCATATGCTTGAAAATTTCATTATGGAAGTGAAATTAGAGGTGCTGAACTTTCCATGATTCTTTTTTTAAGGATAAATAAATACCCTTAATATTCCTTAATAAAATAAGAACGAAATGAAAAATTTTGTACTGTTTTATGAAGTCCTATTAGCAGTTCAATAGTTGATGCTCCATGTAATTGAACATAGGAAAAGGTATTGTTCCATGCATGTAACATACATATTCATTCTTTCTGTTTCTGGAAAGTAAACACTTCTGGAATGAATCTGACCCACATGCCCCTATTACCCCATCAAAATACACAAGAAATAAATCTTCAATGGAAATGCTGTCAAGATACTGTAACTGAGGAAATAAAATGCCATGTAGAAAGAGACATTCTGATAGTCTAGATAAAGCATGAACTGGAAGTAGTAATATTTCAGGAGGCAGTTTAAATCAAAGAAAATGTGTATTTTTAGCATCATTTCAAATGAACAATGACGTTGAGTGTTGATGAACTGCACCACTCTCAGAATTTTAGGATTAAGAAAGACTATTATTTTATATTTGCTCTTACTTCTATTTACATTTAAAACAAACTTTATGGGAAGAAATCTCAAGTTAATCTTTATATTTCTATTTAATTCAGGAGAGTTTCCTGTAGAATATTCCCTGGATAAGTATCCAGATTCCATATAAGTATTTGATGAAGGCAGTGATTTGGCTTAGAAGGCATATGCAGCAGTAAGGAAAATATGCCATTAAAGTTTAAAAAACCTCTTTCCCAGATATATCCGGAAATAATATCCTCCTATTCTTGGCAAAGAAAGCCAGGTACTACAACCAGTTCAGACTAACAGAATTTATTTTTTAATATTATCCACTCTATTGTATATGAGTTACTGTCTCTCTAATTGATTAAATGGATTGTTTTATGATTCCTAGGAATGTGTGGCCAAAGTATATCAGTAAGATTTTGTACTTTCCTATCCAAGTTCCTGATCTGCACCTATACAGACATTATCGTGGTTTCCCATATGTTTCAGAGGCTGCAAATTCATAAATGTGAACAGAGGAGCAAAAGTTTGCTGAATCAAGTCCTGATTGAAATTTGCCATACATGTAATTTATATTTGCACCACAAAAATCGATATGTAGTTCCTTTTACTAAAGCAATAAATCATCAGGTGGTAGATAAAAGTCTGGTAAACTGTAGGAAATTTTTTTCCCCAGCAATCTGTTAGAAGTGGTGGCTTGGATAATTAATAGGGCTTGACTTTTCTGTAATGTAAATGTCCCTCAGTATTAGGTTCCATTAAAGGCAGTACTAAATAAATATTCATGGCAGTGCCTACTCACTGAGATAGGGTCACTTAGACAGAGTGTTCTATTAAAAATACATTTAATTTACTTGTTGTTGTCACCCAGTAGGTGTGAGAATTGATACTGTGATCAGCAGCCTTTGTCAGGATTCATGGGGAGAGGTCGTGGAAAATCTATTGGTCAAAATGTCAATTAGCTTCCCTAATAGATTATACCTCTGAGTGCTGCAGCCCTATCTTTAAGTAAGCGGATGGTCTATCTCAACAACAGGGCACCTTCATGAATATTTTATTGAATGTTCTAATTGAAGTAAATTACCAAATTACAGTGTGCATATAAAGAGATGCATTGGAGGTTCCCCGAAGCAGTCAATGGGATGTAATAGTGGATTAAATATAGAAGGATATAACTGTTAATGTTCTTAGGAAAAGAAAAAAAAAAAAAAGCAACCTATTATAAAAACAGATGCCGAGCTGATAATATGCTTCCCAGAAGTTGAGACTAGGGATTTGCCTGTAATGCTGGCTCTGCAACAAGGTGAAGAACTCCAAGCCAATGATAAACAAGCTGACTCAGTGTTACACTCCAGTTTTTAAAGTTATTAGAAATGTCTCTGCCTGAATTAAGGTGCAAATGAAACCAAATGCCAAAGTCAATAGTATGGGTTTTACTTGATAGCAATTATGAAAGAGAGAGACAGACAAACAGACAGAAGAAGAAGGAAGAGAAAGAAACAGAAAAGAGGTGGGGGGACAGAAACAGAGTGACAGAGCCAGAATAAAGAAAACATCACCATTCTGTGGATCCCACAGGCATGCTGATGATCCTCTCCAGCTGGTCCTCCTGGTGGTGAGGATCCCCCAGAAGGCATAGAATCCAATGGGTTAAAATACACTCAGGCCAGGTGGGAATGCCCAGGCACCTCCTTCCTCCAGGCAGTTTGACAAAGTCTCTTGCAGCAGACCCTGGATCTGTTGCATCACTTTGCATCACATGCAGTGCTGTGGTGCAAGGCTTCAGGAATTAGTCTGGGGAGCGCTTCAGGGGTTCTTTGATGGATTATGACACCCCAAATGAATGTCAGCTGCCTCCCACATGAATGGCCCGTGGATGTGGCCTGTGGGGTTGGGGGTTCCACAGCTGGGCCGGTTTGTGTAAGGGAGGATGGGTGTTAATTGCCTCTGACCAGAGGTTATGCAATGCACCTGAAACCTCCTCCTCCCCCTCAGTTGGGGGAGAGTCTGTGCAAACCTGGCTTCTGTGGGCTGTGCTCTCCCCCCACCCCAAACCCAGTGACAGATGATTCTCACTGCAGTTGCTGTGTTTGGCTTTCTTGTGGATGCATTCCTTTCCCTCAGCCTTGTTTGTTTCTCCCTAGACCTGAGATCATTGAACAATAGTGTCGCCTTTATCTTATCTAGGCGGCTTAACTCACAGTCCGAAGTTCCAGTCAGGCATCTCCAGGGAGGGGTGGGCTTCTGTGGTTGTAGCTTCCTTATACAATTTTTACTATAATGGGTAAAACTCCTTCTTAACAAGGCATGAAGAATTTCAGTCCCTGACACTCAGGTGATAGAAGATGTTTTGATATGTGAAGCTCAATAAAATGTCTTTGGTGTTTTTTTGCTTTACCTGGCAGACAAAACATTCCATTAAAGTGGTGGGGAAAGGACACCCAGCACTCTGGCCTTACACCATAAAGGCAACAAGTATTCCAGAGTGCATATCCCGGCAAGCTGATGTTGAAAAGGTCATCTTTCAGTTTTGCATGTGTCATAAATTTATCCTTGCAGCTGTAACAAAAGGATAACATTATAATTATTCTATTTATGGAAGCACGCTATGCTATTGGGTTTTACGGAGGTTAGTTTCACCTTAAATTGTATCAGTGGAGCTTAGATAAAATCAAGGTAAAGCAAGAATGGACAGGATTAAACAGGAAAACTAGCATAATGTCTTCCTAAACAAGATAATAAGTCTCACTGAACTTATTTCTCCTTCGTTTTCTTAGTAAAGAAGGAGGCAAAGATACAGAAATGAAAACTGCTGTCTTAGTGGTACTGCAGGGGCATTCCTAACATGTCTGGAAGTAAACAATTCTTCCTGGAAATTTTCCATCCATTAGTAAGATTGTTCTAGAAATGTAAAACCTCACTCCAAATCCCACACTTTTCTTATAGCAGAGCTTTACTGAAAGACATTTGGTAGTTGCATTATGGATGATAGAAAAACCATCTGACAGCAGGAGGTAGGAGAGACAGGAAGATGAGTCAGGTCAAAGGGTAAGGGTGAGGCTGCGGCAGCTCAGTGTAAGGGACGGTCTGCTGCTGCTTCAGCTTGTCCACAGGAGGAATGAAAGCTCCAGCATGCTCTCCCAGCTGACGAACGCAGTCCCAGACCTGTTAAGAACCTGAGAATTAAGATTAAATGAGTTTGTCACTAAAACATTTTCTCAAGGGCTCTCATTTGAAGGATCGGGCAAAGCAGTCTGAGACAGAAGACAAATTTCTACTTGATTAAGCTCAGTAAGAGCATCGAGCAATAAGACTTCTAGAAAGATAAAACGATCTCTAGACAAAATAAGATAACTTACATTTTAAGACACTTAGATCTTAAAAAGGATAAAATAGCTTGGACAAACATAATGTGTTTATAAACTGTTTTGAACTTCTTTTTAACTGAAAGTAATATTTCCTGACTGCTAAATTAAAATTAACTGCCTTAGGTGCTTATTGCTTGTTAAACAGCACTGCCATTAAACATTTTTTCCTGGAAGAAGAAGCAAAGTAGCTGAAGCTTAATCAGCTAAAATAAAGAATTTTATGCATGGCGTGTGTCCTGGAGAATGACATCCAAGTCCTTGTATAAGCTGGAAGAATATTTCCAATCCGTAATGTTCTGAATTCCAGGGGATAAAATAGAAGACAGAAGTATCACCAATCCTGCAGCCATGTTGAAGAGTTAAAATAGAGAGGTCAGTTCATTAAAATGGTTGTACCCATCTTTCTGAACCATTTTAGGTAAAATACTTCTTTGAACTTTGACTTTGAGCAGTATAATGTGGCTTCAAAAGCAGGAAGAAAAAAAGACTGTTCCAATTAGTAGGTACTGGAAGCTGTGTTGAATGGTTTATAGCTATTAATAGTTCATTTGGCTCCTGACCACTATAACAGATGCTAAAATTTATAGTAAATTCATATGCCAGGACTTCGGACTACTTTATAGGTAAGGCGTCTTTCTGAGAAAAGCAAATGGTCATTTAATTTATCACAGTGTAACAAATTATTTTTCAGCCATGTTTCCAAAGAAAAATCATCTAGTTAATTTTCTGTTTCTGGTGTCAGATTAAGTTTCTTGTCTTTGTAAATGGAACAGAGCAGTTTGGAAAGAATTCTGAATTTGCAGATGGAAAAGAGATATTCAAAGTGTATTCTCTGTCTGGACTTCTGGAAAATAAAAATTACAAAAACATGTAATTTCTCTCAGTCTTATAGCAGTTACTTTAAAAATTAGAAAGCTGAAAATACATGATATACAGTTTACACATATGAATTATTACTTAATTAATGTTGAATTTAAGTTCAACTTCCTGTAACTCAAACACTTAATTGAGGTATCAGATGCTTTTTCTTCACTCACTGCTGTTCCTCTATTTCTTTAGGAAATGAAGTGCATGTGGTCATACCATCTGCGTCTCCCCCCACTTTCCTGCTGATCCGCCTAGTAGCTTTTTTTAATTGGTTTCTTTCAGATATGTCTGTGGAATAGGAATCTTGGAGAACATTGATTTCCTCTGCAATTTATGAGAACAGGTAGTCAGACAAAGGAAAGAAACCTTGTAGGTGTTCCCTCTGAAAGCTCTGACACAATTTTACACAAAGCTGGTTTCCATCATGGGATGAGAGGTGAGCTTGCCATGTAAAAGGCAGGAAAATCAAGAAAAAGCTAACAAGTTTAGAGTGAGCAAAGGAATAATTTCTGTGAATACTGGTGTTAAAGTACACACAAACCACTCTCAACTATTTTACCCAGAGATAAAATATGAGAAAAAACCCAAAGTCACAGCAAACAAGTAGTCTTATTCTATAATATTAGTACTTCAAGCTGTTCAAAACAATTAATATATCTGTTCTACCAAGTGTGCTAAGAAAAATTGTAGAGCAAGAGTTGTAAACAGTCAGTGTCCAAACCCAAGGAGATAAAATCACTGATCTTGTATTCCTTTTCTTCCAAGAATCTCTTGCCATTGACCAGAGGAACTGTAACAATATCATCAGATATAACAATTTGATACAGAAAGATGTCTGAGTGAGGAGAAAGATCTGCTTTAACAAATACATATAATTTGATTTATTGTTTGAAATGCATTTAGTGACATAAGTATTAATGTTTTCATCTGTTTGGCCTTTACTATTGATCTAGTATTACATTTTACCCAATATCTCATTAAGTGAGATCATTTAAAGAATTTAGAAGTAGGAATAACAAAGCTAGCAGCAAAAATGTTTTTAGTTATAAAAATGTGACAGTTACTGCTTTTCCATTACAGTCATAATTGTATGAAAATAATGTTTATTGCAAACAGCTTTTCAGGATGGGGAGCGAGCAAAACAAGGCAAAATAAGACTTAACATATAAAATTAATATAAAAGAATTAAAACTTGACACATTTTTTCAGTGGATGCCTTAAAATATAAATTTGTACTTCAATAACCTTTAGCCTGAATTATTTAGTAGCCAAGATAAAAACTAAGAACTGGACTTTTAAATGTCTTTGGAAAGTGAAAAAAGATCTGTTGACATTTTTTCAGTATTATGTGGTAACATGTTTTCCCTTAAATATAAATCAGAGGAAAACGTGCACGTGATTATACTTTTATGCCAAAAATTCATATATGCATTTCCTTTATAAATGGAAATGTTTGGATAGAAGTCCTATAAATTATATATATAATTAATAAAAGAAGGGAATATATCTAATAAAAAGGCAATTAATGTCAAATTTGAAAGAGGAAAACATTTAAAAATTAGAAGTTGCTAAGTATCGTAATCAAAGGGTGTATGAAATAAGTAGAAGGAAGAATGTGAATTTTTATAGGTAGAAATGGAAATGGTAACTCAAAAGATTTTTCATTATTATCAAAGTAAGAATTATTCAGGGAAGGAATTAGAACCCTGGAGTATGAGAGGGGAGATGGGATGGTGGATGATGGTGAAATTATTGAAGTATTAAATTAATACCTGCTTGATATAGTTACAAAGGCTAATGCTAATGAATCAATAGCTGGCAATGGTTTCATGCTTAATTCTGTGCATGTGCACTTAGGCTTGTTTTCTCTTCCCATCCCAGCGTAGTTAGATTTGCAAGTAAGTTAGGTTTGAATCTCGTTAGTTATTTTTTAAGCTTCAGCAACACAGAATGGAGATAGGTCCTTTCTACCACTGCAATGCTTATTAAATTTGTATCATGTCTATTTAATGCACATGGTTCTCTGACATCCCTAAAGAAAATGTTTTACCCATCAGTGCTGCTGTGAACTTCCACACACTACAAAGGAAAGTAGATACAGAGGATTGCACTGACAAACATTTCTCTGCTCCCATTTATTTTTTTGCATAGTGTAAACAAACAAATGATTCTCTTTATATATAAAAATGCTGAAGTCAGAGAGATGTTCCACTAGTTTCAGCTGCCTTTGATAGGACTACTGAAAATATAAGCCAGGGAAAGTAACTGAAATAACTGAAATAGTTTTACTTTTAAAAAATTTAAAAATTCTTCTCAATAACAAGCCAGTAAATGAAGCAGATACTAAGCTGATATGTAAAAATACCAAGTTTATTTGGAACACTTTAATTGTACTGTCAGTTCCATAGATGGCAAATAGCTATTGAAATCAGATTTTAGAGAATTAATTCTCACATCTGACATGGAAATGATCACATCTCATGTCTCCTCTAAAGATTTCTGTGCTTGTATTCTACATGGACAATGGGAAGGGCAGATATAATCCTTCTGTACTGTCAGAAATAACAAAGCAGATCTAAGTATGCTGGGATTTCATCTTTCACAGACTAGAATTTTAATCAGTTGAATATATGTGTAACTAAGGAACTGTTTCTCTGGGTATTTTTTCCTTAACTATTTTTAGAAATATATCCTCATTCATCAGTCAGATCAGCCATTTAGTCCTTAAATGGTCCAATCAAATTGTAATTAACCTTTCAAACTGAACATGAGACTAATAGACTCTCATTCTCAGGTGTGGCAATACAGCTTTGGACCGGAAAGAGGTTGATCTCTTGCAAGTAAATGCAGGCAGGGCTTCAGCCCTCTGCTGGTTGCCATGGTCTCTCCTCTTGGCAGAGGCCTTCATTGTCCTGAGTAGCTGTGTGTAGATTCCAATGGGCAATTTGTTTTTTCTTCTGCTTCAGCAGACTTTGATCCTGGCAGCAGACTCACCTGAGGTTTCTGCAGTGCTCCCATGCCTCTTGCCAGAGGGAGTTAGAGACTGAAAGTCAGCAACAAGATTAATCTCTTGTGGAAGTTCACGGCCTTTAGTGATAGTGCCAGTCTCACTGAAAGAGGGAAAAAGATACAGTCCATGGGACATTTTCCAGTTTTGATAGTAAGTGTTAGTTTTGTTTGTTTGTTGGACAGTCTGGCTTTTTGTTTCAGTTTTTCTTTACACTCTTTAATTGCTTATTACATAAAGATAATTTTTTAAAAATTTATAAGTGATTGATTTACATATCAATATAGAAGACCTTATAATATTTGCGGAGACTAATTTCTTCTACCTCTTAGCTGAAATAGTTTTTTAGAAACTTTCCTCATAAATAGTGAAATTCCATTTCTCTGGCACTTCTAATGGCTCTTTCCAGAGATGCTGAACACAGTCTCACAGGAATACCAGAAGTATAGAGAGGACACACATTCCACTCTGTGATGCATATACTCTAATGCCTCCCATTGAGCAACTTCTTCACATTTCTCCATAGTAATGACTATCTAACCAAACTGTTCTCCAAAAAACCCACTACCATCAAACAAAGAAAAAAAACCCAAACCTTTCCTCATATGCCCATAGAGAGAGCCCTGATACTCTAATTATTAAAGAAAGCATGTGGGTATCCCATGAAACTTAGAATTACAGAATCATGGAATGTTAAGTGGTTGGAATGAACCTTAAAAATCATCTAGAACCAACCCCCCTGCCATGGGCAGGGACACCTCCCACTAGATCAGGTAGTTGAAGGCCTTATCCAACTTGGCCTTGAACAGTGCCAGGTTTAGGGCATTCACAACCTCTCCAGGAAACCTGTTCCTGTCTCACCACCCTCACAGTAAAAAGTTCCTTCCTAATATCAAAACCTCTTTCAGTTCATACCCATTACTCCTTGTCCTATCAACTATTCATTGAATGTATCAAATTCATGTATCCTTCACTCGGAAGTTTCAGAAATCATTGTCCCTTTTGCTGTGCTTCTGCTCTACACAGTATAGCAAAGGTTTGCTCACTGCCAAAATCACTGGTCAGGCTCTATTCTTTAAGTGAAATGTGTCTGGTTTAATTTAATACTCTGTTAATAAATATTTAAATATTTGGTCTATTTCTCAAACCATGAGAAGTCCCCAACAATCCATCAAGTCATAATTACAAAAAGATATTTACTTCAACAATATTTATAAATGAGCAAATCAAGCATTAATAGTGAGTTCTGTGAGTCCATCCACATTTGTTATGCAACATGAAGAATCCCTAAAGGATACATTCTTGTAACATATCCACAAAACAGGGATACAGAGAAACGACTGTAATAGATGCAGGACTCATATTACTGTGGCAGACTTGATGTGAAGGAGCCTTCCCAGCAGATGGGAGTTAACAGCCAATACAGATCCATCTGGCTTAGTAATGAGTTGTTAATTGAAGAATACTTAAAGGAGAGTTAAGGGTGTCTTAACATCGTGTGTATAACGTTGTGCAGTAAATTGTAATGAAGATACTGCTACTGGACTGTAAACTACTGCAAACTTCAGTCCAAGGACTGTGATCAGTTGCTTATATGCAGTAATGTATTGTCATGTGTTTGCCCAGCACCAGGACTACTTTCTGCCCTGTGTTCCAGTATTTTTGCAATATTGACAGTGCCAGATGAGATATTTAGTTCCAAATTAATTGCAGTAATATTGAATGTCACTTGTACAAATGAATACCTTTTGTATTTTGCATTTATATTAAGTGGAAATGTCAGAAACTACTTTACCGCACACTTTGATTATGAATTTTTTCACTAAAATGATCTTTTCAAAATTCAGAGCTAATGTCGTCTTTGGTAGTTCATGTTTAGCACAGTTTCATCCAGATGCTAAGAATGTTACTACAATTAGAACTTTTGTATCCTCTCTGTCCTTACCTTTTCACAAAAGTCCCTATCAATTTTTACTCCTAAACATAACTGGTCATTAGTTTGCAAGATTGGATTGCAGTTGCAAATTTAAATCCAGAGACTGGATGAGCCTTTTAAAGACTGAATGAGCCTTTTAAAGTCTCTGTCAGTTCTTGACCCATCTGATACTGTCCCAAAACAGGAATCACTCTTGTTACCTGTTCTAGTAAAGATGGTAGACAGATAACATGAAATAGGTAAATAAATCCAGTGATACAGTGCTAAAACATACTCTGAATCTTCAAGAAAATTATCTTGATAGAGAAAGTTCTTTTTTAATCTCTAGGGTAAAGTTGAAAAAGTGGAATTCATTATCAAAATAATCAACATGGTGTTCTAAATCCTTTTTTATAAGAAAAGTATTTAGAAAGAGTTAGTTTATGTGAAAAACGAAAGAAAATTTATTATGGTCCAGTTATGAATGGATGAAATGAGGTAAGGTTTACTATTTAGCATTTTAAAACCTTCCTTTTAAAAGTAGATTAAGACAGTAGTCAGACGGGAGCTGTCTTTGAAATTTGCAACACGTTGGAATAGTCTAAAGTAATCTGACTCCATTATAAACATGAATTTCCTGATGTGTGAGTCATTAGCATTCTCATAGTTCAAGTATATGCACTGATAAAATTATGATGAGCTAGCAAAACTACCAACTCAGTATTAATCCAGGGTTTAGATAAACACTGTAATAGGATATGCACATTTAAGGGGCAAATTATCTTCTCAGTGTGTGCTCTGTATATCTGGGGTATTAATATTGATCTGCATTGAAAGAAAAATACAGTCATAATCACAGTTACATTTCAGAATCAAATCTATATATGGTATGAAATTATAAAAATATACGTAATTTTTCTCCATAGTTCTCAGAACATGAAATGAAGATCCATTTTTTTAATGTACTCTTTCAAAGGACTAAATAATGCCTAAGAAAAAGTGGTTGGGGGAGGGGGTTTATTATTTTTTATTTTTCCTCTCTCTATCTGCATGGGTAATTTATGTTTCTTTAATGTCAGTGCGGATTTACATTAATTACAGATCTTAATCTTTATGTAGTGCATATACAGCTGAATTATACTACTAGCACACAAAAGTGCTGAAAGTAATTCTGTACTGAGTAGTTACTGCGACTGCAGACTTGCTCTTCTTCTTTCTCTGAGGGCTTTCCCAATTCCCCCAGAGCTGACTGCCATTGTGATAGGAAAGGATGAGTTTGACCATCTTGCAAGAGAATGTAGTGCCAGGACAAGGGGGAATGGCTTCAAATTGAAAGAGAGTAGGTTTAGGTTGGATAAGAGGAAAAAGATCTCTACTGTGAGGGTGGTGAGGCATTAGAACAGGTTGACCAGAGAAGCTGTCGATGCGCCATCTCTGGAAGTGCTTAAGGCCAGGTTGGATGGGGCTCTGAGCAACCTGGTCTAGTGGAAGTTGTCCCTTCCCCCGGCAGGGGGTTGCAACTAGATGGTCTTTAAGGTCCCTTCCATCCCAGGCCATTCTGTGGTTCTGTGATTCTATGTTCTTAATTCTGAAATAGTTATCTTACAGAAAGGCAGCACTGAGTGAACAGGGCAGAGGTCCTTCAGCCTGCAATGTCAGTACAGTAGTCCAGGTGCCCCATACTTTGGACAGGCCAGTTCAGGGCTGCCTGAGCATGTGGCCTCCCATTTCCTGATCCTTGCTATTCATTTTGCTCTTGATCCCTTTAATAATGAAGGGATTTAGTATTTGTCTTGTGTCTCCTCAAAGAGGGAGAAGTTTGCGTTCTGTTAGGTTTAAAGAAAAGAAAATCTTGTGTCTCACTTTCTATAGATCAGAAATCTCTGTCTGAAATTGTATTTTTGCCATTATGTGCATACCTCTACAAAAAAATCCTCAGTATAGGATTGTGTCTCAATGTGAAGTTGTTTTGCACAGAAAGAGTGAACAGATTTTTCATAAATATATGTATTTCCATTCATAACTGACCTTTTCTGAGACAGATTATTTTTGTGAATATGCTTCTGTCTATGTTTGGAAGTTAAAGCACGATTTGATATGTAAGAAAAATTTTTTTCTTTCATCGATATTTCATACACAGAATATTGGAAAAAATTCCTGTGGAAACTGAGCCTTTGAATTTTCTATCTCGAAAGTGTCAAGATTGTTACAGATGTGAAAATAAAACTTTTATTATCTTTTGGTACTCTATGATTGTAGGAGAGCTTTAGAGGGAAAAATATTCTTCCCGTCACTTGTCTGCTTGAAGCCTGAGCCTAGATATGATAAAGAAGACAAGTAACTAGATTTTTTTCCTCTTCCCAGAAAGAGAAGATTGAAAGATTTAGGGAACATGGAATTTTCACACAGTTCTATGAGAACCTCCTGGTATTGTTGCTTGGCAGATTATCTGATTTTACTTGTGTAAAAGCAGAATTAATTGACTTCTATATCTCTAGTGATTTGCATTTGGCTGCTACCAATATAGACACAGAGCTGAGCTCGAGACCCTTGGAACTAGTGGCTTTACTGTAGTTTCATAAATCCGAGTGTTGAGCTATCTGTGAAGAGGGTGCAGGGATTACAGGAAAGTGAAGGGAAAAGGTATAGGAAAGGCAGCCTGCAACACAGTGTCTATCCTGAGCAGAGGTTCCTCTTCAATTAGCACTATTTATAATACAGACAACTTCCAAAAATATCTTGTACTGTATTTTTCACCTAGAAAAGTTGCTGTACATCTTTTCATTAATGAAAATAGCTGAAGGGAAGTTGGTAACAAGCGCACACTTTAAAAATTCGAGCTGAGAAAGGAAAATGCTCGGTTACATCTTTTTGACACACACCTTTCAGGTATTTATAGACATTGGTAAGAGATGCTTGTTCCTCCACTCCAGAGCCTTCTCTACTAAGGCTAAGGACTGCCAGCTCTCTCAGCCTTTCTTCACAGGAAAGATGCTCCAGTTTCTTATCATTTCTGTGCCCCTTCGCTGGATTCTCTGCAGAATGTCCATGTCTCTCTTGCAATGAGGAGCCCAGAACTGGATACAGCACTCCAGGTGTGGCCTCACCAGAGCTGAATAGAGGAGAAGACTCACCTCCCTCCAACTGCTGGTAAGACTAGTCCTAAGTTTATCCCAGGATACCACTATCCTTGTTTATGGCAAGGACACATTATGGCTTGTGTTCAACCTGATGTTCACCAAGCTCCTGCCCAGGTCCTTTTCTGCCAAGGTCATTTACAGCTGAGTGGTCCCCAGCATATATTCATGCATGGCACTGTTCCTTCCCAGGCGCAGGACTTTGACCTCCCCCTTTTTGAGCTACTCAGCATTAAAACTCATTATTCAGTGTCCCCTATGCCTTCTCACTGGGAGAGGAGATGCCAAAATGCTGCCATTGATTTAAAATTTTTGCTTCTGACTTGTGTTCGCAGACATCCACAGTGTGGATCCAAAGATAGCAGGGTTTAAAGCAGCGTATGTTCCTGTTCACTGGAAGGGTAACAGGAGGATCACCCCTGAAATAGAGCTATTTTTCTCCTCTGTACCAAAGTCTGTAACCATCTGCCTTGTGAGCTCCAGTAAATTAATTTCAATAGTACCTTGGGGAGAAATTGCCTTACTTGTCACATTGTCTTACTGTGGCCCCCTGCCTGGCTTGCTAATCTGCAGAAGCAGAGGGAATCTGTCTCCTAGGGCTCATGGGAAAACCATAAAGTGGTATGGTGAGGCACCAACCAAAACTTGTATCCTTTTTCTTCCTTGGGAAACAAGGCTTATGTGAACAGTGGAAACAGAGGACAGGCAAAACACAGTCATGCTTCTATATATAAACATCCCAAAATTGGCTATTTACAGTAATGATTTATCTGAATATCTTCACAAAGAAGTAATTTTGCATTAGTATTGCTAGATGATATGAACAATTTTTGATGTAAGATAAAAGAGTTGATCAAGCTGTGGAGAATGAAAATCACATTCATGAAAGTTAACTTGTTGATATTGTTCTGTTTGAGTTTCAGATTCCTTCAGTGGCTCTATTATTATTTTAGAATAAAGAGACTTACAAACTTCCTGCAAGTTTGAGGTAATTAATAGACAGAATAAACTGATCGATTCCCTCCTTTGATAACAGGGTTGGTATTTTTTAATATACAACAAGACAATTTTTGTCCTTAAGATGAGATTTAAAAAAATTATTGTAAATTTTGCAGACAAAAATGTTACATTAATTTTAATTTCATATATCTATAGAGCATTTTTTAGTTGCCTTCTAGAGTATTTTAGCTGCTGGGAAAACAAAGATGACAGTAGTAATCTTAAAAGTACTGCTGCAATATTAAATATTAACCTTTCTAAATATTCCACTCTGTATCCAAAAATGCAAGATTCTATTTTGAAATAAACCAATAGATTCTTTGAACATTTAATCAGCCATTAGAATTTAGGGGCTTGAATTTTTATAATATTTCTGAATATTATTATCATGCTAATGATTTAGTTAAATATATCCTTTTAATTTGCAAATGCCTATTTAAATTAATTTTATACAAAAAGCTCCTGAAGTCCTTCCACCCATTTCCAGAAAGGTCTGGAAGAGCGGACTGTGCATGAGAACTAGTATTAGTATAGAAAAAGAGAAACTTGGCTCCAGGACAGGGAAACCTTACCTGTAAAAATGTTCCCCCATAAAGCCAAGGCATGAGTGAAGCTCAGGACTCCAGACACCTCATTATCTGGAACAATGCTGGAGCCAGGACTGATGAGCTTTCTTTCTTCCTTTTGTCCTTTCCTTTCTTCCTTTCTCCCTTTCTTCCTTTCTCCCTTAATTTCTTCCTTTTTTCTTCCTTTCTTTGTCTCTCCCTCACTTCAATCTCTCTCTCTTCTTTTTCACCCTACTCCTTATTCAAAATACACTAACAAGAGTTTATACCATAAGGGACTAACATACCAGCTTCCACTGGGTATCATTTACTAATATAATTTGATACATTTTTTGCAGATTCCCTGAATTTTGTTGCTCTTTTTCGACCATAAGTATCTGCACACCTGGTTCCTCCCTTTCCCTTCAGGGTTGGCCACCACAACATCACACTGATAAACTATTAAAGAAAGATCATGCAAGTCTACATTTTCTTATCAATTTTTGCAGATTTAATAAAAATTAGGAAAAAAAATAGAATTATAGTACCCTACATTTTTTGAATGACATCCAAGTTAGACCAGAGGTAGATATTCATAGGTTCAAGCAGTACCAACTTTGCACTGGAGTCTGAGTCTAAATATTTAGACAGTTTAGAAAGCCTTCCTACTATCTGGAACATTTATTAGAACTACTATCCCTGTAAACAATGTGAGTTCTTTTTCACCAGCAACTCAACATACTGATACTGCACAGCTATGCCACAATTTAATCCATCAAATGTCAATATTTTCTGGAGAAACAAAAGAAGCTAAGTAGGATGGAAGACTAATTAATTAAAAAGAAAAATTTATCTATGATCCTAATCAACTATATTGTCTTCTCTTTGTTTAATCATGTTCTTTGTACTCCTGGATTGCTGACTAACTCCTCTGCTCACTACAAGATTTAACAAGAGCTCTTGCTCAGAGCTCTTTCCAGCCTGGCCCTGAACACTCAAATTCCTGGATGGAGTTCTCAGCAACTGGTCTAGTGGAAGGTGTTCCTGCCCATGGCAAGGGGTTGAAACTAGGTGATCTTTAAGGTCCCTTCCAACCCAAACCATTCTATGATTCTCAAATTTTTGACACATTTGGAGACTTATATTTATTTCCATTGTGTTTGTTGTGTTGAAATCAATTTTTTTTTAAAAAAAACCCTTTTAGTTTAAAAAATTCCCTCAATTCTGGAAAGCTGAGAGCTTCATTTGTGGATCAGAAATTTATTTCCTATAACAAAATAGGCTTGGATTGCAACATGAACTAGAACATGTAACCATTATACCCCACGAGTGAATTCAGTGGAGTAGAGACAAAGTATCAAATAGGGAAACTTGATCTCTATAACAACTAGAAGAATATAGTATCTTTCTCATTTTCTCATTTCTTGGGGCTTTGCCTCAAAAGAGTGAAAGAACTTATGAAATACACAAATATTAATATAATGAATGGTATCAGTGTCTGAGGTATTTAGGAGAGAAAATGTCATAAAGAGTAGATTTTTCTTTCTTGTGCCTTGTTTCTCATCGGACAGTCATTTAATTCAGGTGGAAAATGGAAATGTCATGTAAATAGATAAAAGTAGAGGAAAACAAATAACAAAAAATGAAACATGCCAAAATATAATCCACATAAAACCACAAATTTGTGTTGATAGTGATATATTTTAAATAACCAGTGAAGACCAACTATTGCACTTTCTAGAATATTTTAAAAATGCATGAATACAGGGACACTGTAAACTGTATAATTAGCCCAGCATAAGCCTCATAACATAATTTTTTAAAAATTATCTATTATACAATTCTAGGAATTGTAACTGTGACCTAACATTATTTGCATCCTGATGGAGTTTGGTCTTTCTCAGATCACAGAGAAAATCAGTTTGAATTGTCTGTGCATTAAAACAGATTTTTATCCATCACTGTTGTCTTTCTGTTTTTGAATAAAGAATTGTCTGTGTTTTGTTGCAAATGCCAGGCTTCAAAAAATGATTGTTCTTTTGTTGCTTTTTATTGCCTTGATACTGCAGGGCTTTTTATGTCTGAATCTATTCTAGGTGCTAAAATACTACTGGAGCTTTCCTTATCTTTTTAAAAGACTTCTTTACAAAAATTTGAGGGCATAGCAGCTGAACACAGCTGAGCATTCGTACAAAGCATTTACCTGACTGAGACATCAAGGATACTATATTCTTAGAGTGCTTCCTTTTCTCTCAACATCCTGCTGCACTGGTCTTCCCCCAAAACCAAAACTCAAAGAAAGTATAAAAAAGTGGATATGCATATATATTTTAAAATATTCATGTAAATATTTGTAGAGTTTTTCCACATCAACACTTATTTCTGTCACTTCAAAGAAGTAACTTGGAAGAGTATTGAGTTTACAGTAAAGGACTAAAACTTTTATGGTTTAAATGACATTTTTATATAATTAGACAGATATAAACAATATTTTCAATAATTCACAGCCTAAAAATATTTTGAATAAACCAAAGCATATTAATTAAATTCAAATCCAGCAGGTATTTTCTGACAAAAAATAATCCAAATCAAGTGAACCATTTTTTTTATTTTACTATTTCCTAAAAGAATATATAGGCTTTCAATTCCAGAATAACATTTTGTCTTTGAAATTCAAATATGAAAATTAAATGTATTATAAACCAGAACTAGAAAAATACTGCTTTTTGTGTCAAATCAGCCACTAAATCCAAAATTAGGTATTCATATAGTTCCATTGCTCATAAGCATTGTGTGACATGATTATTTACTTTAGTTTTTGACTGGCAGGATTTCTGTCTTTTTCTAAAAGTGTCTATCACCATGTACTCTGTCAATGCCAAATCTCAATTTTCTGTTTCACGTTATTAAAAAATACTGTGGGTCTGAAAGTGGCATAATGAAGAATGAAAATGTTCTAAATCATCCACAATTCTTTCATTTGATTTCAACAAGTTGCTTTCAATTGTAACTTCCCTGTTTGTATTCATTACACTTTCGTAAGAAAGAACTGTATAGGCAAGTCTCAAATCTTAGGCTGAAGTGTGGTAATTTATGGAAACACAGTGACTCAGGTGTCCTTGATTACGTGTACAAAGCTCATGGTTTCCAAAACATCCCTCCTGCATTTCCTTAAGTGTTCATTTTATCTAACTTGGTCAGATTTATGTCAAATAAAGTGGCTTTTGGGCCAAGGTGCTCCTTTCTCCGTAAAGTCTTTAAATCATGGGGACTGCTGGGTGCCTTAAGGTGGGAGTTGTAACATATTTCCTAGTGAAAGGCCTAAAGCTGTTCTAAGAGTGAGTTGGGAATGTCACATTCTTTTTAGAGCTGTAGTGCTAGTGAAAAAGATCCTGTTGGAGGCTCAGATGTACAATCTTCCACTTGAAGTCTCATATGAGTTTTCAAGGGACAGAGCCGCTTTGGCTCCATATGAACCTTCTGGGTAAGGCACACACCGACAGGTACTCACAAGTAGGTGTACTGAGCTATATTAAATAAAAAACAAGTTTTGGTTGTACCAAACTAGTGTTGGGACAAACATAAAGAAGGGTGATTTGATTGGTCTGCTGGCTGCTGGATAGTTCTGACACAATCCCAGCGTGATTTGTTAAAGCTGTACCAGTACAAGCACAGAAATTTCACTATTGCCAAGAAGTTGGTAAGATATCCACAACTGCCACCCTTCTCAGCCTATGGCCCCCAAATATCACCGTACACATGGCTCCCGCGAGGGGGAAGGGGAAAGTGCAGATGTTAGGATGCTTTTCGGCACTTAGGGATGGGGCGGGAGGGCAGCAGTGCCCCCAGGGATCTGCTTTTTCTTCAAACTCACTCTGCTTCCCATCCCTGGGGGCAGGACAATCTATACAAGTTAAGATAAAGATCCTATGCAGGACGGAAGCTGTAAAATGCTTTTGGCAGAGTTATCATGAGCACTTTTCTTCTCTAAATGTGTACTTCCCTCTTTGCTGGTACTTCTACATGGGAACAACATTTTAGTAGAAAATGAGTCCATGAGTATGTGTGAGTTGTATCACCTGTGCAACTACTCTGTCCAGGGTTTCTGTGGGCAGGTGAACAAATCCCTACGCATTTGATCTCTGGTCACATAATGCCTGTGAGTTTTGAGCAGTCTTTATTTAAATTTTAGAAATTTTTTTAAGATATTAATCAAGACATGTATCTATAAAGATAGTTATCTGAATTCTGCTGAAATGTTATTGTCCACTCTATAAGGTTGGTAACTCATCCCTAACTGGATCCATTAGCTAAAGGAATATTGTAAGATTTGAGAAAATATATAAACAGATTATAGGGAATCTTAAGCTCAGTAGCCAATTTTAATGTTGCTTTATTTTACTTTTTGAGGGCATTCTGAAATTCAAAATAAGTGAGGAAATTTTAGCCTGTGACTAATTTTTCAAATTTACAATGTATATATATCTACATAAATTTGGTAAATGTTACATTATATAAGAAAACATTTATTTTGTTAATATCACACTCTGCATGTGTACTAGCGAGAAATTGTTGAGATAACAAACAATGGAATTATAAAATTGATCAACCCTTAGCTCAACTTTAAACAAGTTATAAATTCAGATTTGAATTATTGCTTTTAACAAAAAATTCAGGCAGTTAAGTAGAATATATTAAGCAAGAAACAGTAATTATTAAATAATTGTCAGTACATACTCCTAAACTATGTTGTTCTTATTTTGAAACCTTATTAATTTATAGCAGATTTTCCTCTTCTTTATAATAATTGCATTGCTAAAATTATAATCTTCTCAAATACATTCAATAAAATGCAAAAGCAGTGCATTAATAAGAATTCCATTACATATTTACAGCGTCTTAAGTTAGCTATATAAGAGAAAGTATTTCTTAAAGCATATATCCAAATAATAGTTGGTTATTTTGCAATGGAAAAGGTCTCTGTGGGCAATGTTTATCCTTTATCATTTTTCTTAACTACTTTTTTTGCTTCATAAGGTTTTGTGCTTGAATCATTCAAAGAACTGTATTTACAATGCAGATATTTTAGATTTGCTTGTGTTGCCATGTGAATGCTAAACATTTCCTTCAGTATTGGGCATTTTCTTTAATATTTTTGGAGAGAAGGCGTACATTCACATAATGGACAAATTATGAGTCATAAAAGTCTGACGTTGCAACAATGGGAAAAAGTGCAAGGCAATAGACCTTCTGAATCATAGAAATGTTGGAAGAAGTTTCTGGAGACCATCTAGTCCACCCTCCTGCCTGAAGCAGGACTATCATTGATATTACAACAGGGTAACTTCTTCCAGGATTATTCTACCTTCTCCATTGTAAAATGCTTTCCCTAATTTCTAGTCTGAACCTCTCCAGTCACAGTTTGTGGCCATTTCCCCTTGCTGCATTGTCTCTTCTGAGAAGAGTTTGTCTCTATCCTATCTCTAATACAAGCAGCAGTAGACTTTCACTAGACCACCCCATAGTCCAAGCCCAGCTCTCTTAGTAGGAAAAAGTAGTACTGAATCACTCTGGCAATCCCAATAATTCTCTGAAGGATTCCTGATAGTTTCTCAACATTCATTTTGAGCTGCTGGTGTTTCAAAGCAGTATTCCAAAGGCAGATTCAGCAGTACCTTGAAGAAGGCAATATTTTCCCCTAGATGTGCTAGTTGTGTAGTGTAGCCCACAATTCAGTCTGCTCTGCTTGTGAAAGGAGACCACACCAGGCCCATATTCAGCCTGGTATTCACTGTAATCATCACATCCCTTTCATCTCAGCCTGAGTTTCTGGTGCTGGGTTATTCTGTTTTAAATACAGCCTTTTGCATTTCTCACTGCTGAGCTTCATCAAATTAGTTCAGACCTCAAGTTTACCAAGGTCCCTGTGAAGTGAAGCTCTGCTGTTTATTCTCAGTTATTCCCCATAATTCAGTGTTGTCTATAGGTGAATTGCAAACATCCTCGTCATGGATGAATGTTTTGGACATGGTTGGACTCTGCACCATCCTCTGGAGTACTCTGCTCATTGTCATCTGCCAGCTGAACGTTAAGATTTTGGTTAAGACCACTGAGCCCAGGGGTCCAGCTAGATTCCGGTGCAACTGCTAGCCTGTACTTCACATTCCAAAGGAGAACTGCAGAACAGGAAGCTTTGCTGAATGCAAGGTGTCATATGCACTGTACATTCCTTATCCACAGTTAGGCAGTAACCACTGCTCTCCCCACAATCACAGAGGTAGAAAAAAGTATTTCTCTTTGCAAGGCCATGTGGTATTTGTACCAGTGAACTAATCTAAGGTAAAACTACGGAGAAAAGTAAGTGTTTTTCACACTAGATCAGTTCACTACTCTCTTTTCTATGCAGTACTTGTTACCAAAACTCAAAGAATGGTGGAAGGTCAAGGCTGTGACTCAGAATTTCATGACTAGAAGAACAAAATAAAACAATACCACAAATTACCAGTTTCTCAAAAGAATCATGGATGGATTGGACCACTGGACCAGCTGGCTACTATTTTAACCTACCTTTTCATGTGGTTTCCTTGCACATTACAGAGGGATGGGAATGAGCTCTATATATGCTTTGCACTCATGCAAGAACACAGACTGTCTCCTGAGCAAAAGTCATTAAAATTATTGATTACACTATAAATTATTTTGGAATACCAGAGTTTTATAATTGTAATTTATCGTCATAAAATAGCTGACTATTAGCCAGATCTCACTGAGCTGGGATCCCTGGCCAAACTGCATCAGGAGTCAAATTCCCATTCCTAAAGGAGGTTATTATTAAAAGAAAATATCAAAGAAAGAGAAGCCACAAAAATCGAAGTGCGTTATTTGGAGGGTAATAGAAAAAAGTCTTATGTCTGTGAGAAATGGCATATCCTTTTCTTGGAATATATGTAGCTTTACAGGTGACACTTTTGGCTTCTTTTGGCACACACACATGCACAAAGGAAAAGAAAGGTGTGGAGGTGAAAGGTTTAATTCACTCCAGCAGATCTAACTGAAAAGCTTAAAATAGTTAAGTGTACTTCTGAGTGTTGTGGCTTTCTGCCAAGCCCATAAAAGAAAGTTGTGATATTTCCTTCCTGTCCTTAAAAAAATGAGGTATAGAATGTTTGACCTTGCTAGCTCCCCCCGCTTTTTTTTTTTTTTTATTTTAAAAAAAGAACAATGAAAAAAACCTCAAAAAAATCTCAAACTCGTGAGAAAGAGCATTTTAAAGCAGAATGCTTGTAAATTTTGGGAGGGTGTTCTTATTTACGTAATTTCTCAGTCTAATATATACTTTTGATTGTTTTGGAGTGTTAGATATTAAAACCAACTACAATGAAAATGGAGGGAATAAAAGAAGGAATTAAAATACTTTTATGCCCTCATCCAGTGCAGAATTTGCACACATCTTCCTTTTTAGAGATTTTTGATTAAGTGGTCTGGCAGTCAGCTTGTCATGTTTCACATGCATTTTATAATATATTCTCAACTGCCTCTGAATACAGAATGTATTTCTTTTTGAGACCTATTCTAGTTCATATTAATTGCTTTCTATTTTGCCACATTATATAGTTGGTCGCTTTATGATATGGATGTAAATGTTTATTAATTGTTCGATAGCTTTGTTTGTCTGACCTTGTGTCATTTGTGTTGGTCTTTGAAACTGAAATAAATTCTTGTAGATGCTGAGTGAACAATGAGCTGTGAGAGGGCAAAGAACTGCTGAAAATCTATTGTCCTTGGCCTGTTTTCAAATGACAGCTCTCTTTACTGACCATATATTCTTCAAAGACGTAAGTGCTCTCCTATTTTTCAAAGCTCCAAGTCCCCTGAACCTTAAAACAGGCTCAGATTTCCAAGTGCTTTGTGAGCTTTTGAAAATTTAAGGTCCTTTGTTTTATCCAAATACTGTACAAGTACTAACATATTTACAGATTTCTGTACTCTAACTTGAAAACTTCACCTGAAAGGTTCTGTGAATGGATTCATCCTTGTTCAAATGAATGTTTAGAAAAAATAAACCATAGAGAAGTTTTTTAACTAAGTAGGAAATCCTGTTTCGTACAAGAAAGAGGGTAAGACTGTTCAGTGGGTGAACACATACTCTGTGCACATGAGAGAGAGGGTTGTCAAAGCAATATCTTGAGATAAAGTTTCCTCTGTTATTGATGAACTTTAAATCACTGTGTGATAGAGCTGCCCAGTCTGAGGACCAGTAAATATTACCTTATTTAAACAAAATAGAACAGTTTATGAATAGAAGAGAAGCTTACTTGCAAGTGTTCATCCCATGGCTTACCAAAAAATGAGAAAAATGACTTGATTTTTAAAAACTTACCATCAAAACAATTTTTTAAAACAATTTCTGCAAGTATAGGTGAGTGCCATAATTTTCTACATAACAGAGCTTTTTTTTTTCTCCTTTGCAATTTTAATTGGCGCGTGAAAAATGTTTCTGATCAAAACTACCCTTTTGGTCCAGAAAAATGTTAAGTTTTGTTGACTATAAATCACAGGGATTTTACTGTAATTTCTAACAATATTTCCTGATTTCAAGCAGCCAATATGTTTTGAGGGTTTTTTCCCGTATTTTATTTATTTTTTACTACAAGTGTTTTAATCAATAAGACAAATATAAACTATACTACTAATCACCTAAAAATTGAACTTTATGTGTAGATTCAATAGATCTAGTAATTTTTTGAAGTGTTTTGTGTAATTAGTTTATTCAGTTCAGTTTTTGCTTATTTCACCATTTTTTTAGTCTCATGCAACAACACGCCTATTTTGTGTTCTAATATCAACCTGAGATAAGTAATATAAATAAAAATGTTTTATTTAATGAAAAATAAATCTTTGGTGTTTGATCCAGCTGAGATGTTAAAATACATAACCAACATACTGTTAAGAAAAGTTTCCTTTGCTATAACAAGAACTTAATCAATAACCAATTTATGTATGTCTTAGCTTAGTGTTAGGGCAGATGATCTGTTACATATTCCCTAAGGCAGAGTTTTTATTTTATGAGGTATTGGTGCCTAAAACTACAGAATGCAATCCATGGAACAGATCAGAATCTTAAGATCTGTTTGAATCTACGATGAGACCATACTTTTTCTCACTTTTAACGAAAAAAGAGTGACATAATAAAAAAAAATTTCTTCCATTAATTATTTGGTCTTAACCTCCCTTTTCAATCACTTAGTTTCTAATTTTCCTACCCTCAGAGATATATTTGTGTTCAGTCTATGCAATCACTGTGATTACAGTACTACTGTACTACTACATGTAGATGTATTACCTTGGTTTTTCTGTCATCAATATTATTTATAATTTTCTTACCCAACCCTAGGGTGAGGGGAGTGTTGGCACATCCATACTTCTGATTGTAGTATCTAAATAAAAGATAAATAAGAAGCTGGAATTTCAACTACTTACAGATTGGGTAAAATGATCTAATATAAAATAAACCACAGAATGTAACACATATTTCAGTTTTAAGACAGAACCAACCGACATACTGCAATGTGTGAGTATGCGGAGAAGTACCATTATTTTCAGTAATGCAAACTTAAATCCCACTTATATGAACACCTGTTCTTGCTATAGTTTCCAGCTTAATGAGTTTAGGGAGGCTTGTATCTCTGAACTGAGAGTAGCTCGATCATTTTGACATTTAATTTTGTTTGTCTTTTATAAATGTCTTATAAAATAAGAGAATCATTTAGCATCTGTTATTGCCTAACATCTGTCTCCATTAGCCATTGTTAAACATATACACAATACATTAAAATTCAGTTGATTTTTCTTCTCTTAAATCACAAATAGATTTAATTATTGATGCAAAGTTCTTACCATAACAATTGCTCACTGAAGATTTAATGAGTTCTCACATTTAGGCTGGATTTACCTAGTTCTGCCTTTTTCTCCTACAGCTATGAGGGAATATTTAATAGCTAGTTCTTTGCTTTGCTTGTGCCTGTTTAAAACCCCTTTTTTGTCTTCCCAGTGTTTCCATATAGCCATTCCAGTAAATAAAAATGCAATAGGGTACATTGCTGTATTATTTAAAAATATACATTGGAGGGGAGTAACAGCCTTTTTAAGAAATTATGAAAACAAGTTAGGAGAACTGAGAAAAGTGAATATAAATGTTATCCTAGTACAATGTAAAAGAATATAAAGCTATATAGCTACATTCTGCCTAAGTAACATCAGGATTAAATAGTTACATACATGCATAAACAGGCTGAATTCATGAGCACCGTAGTTCCACTGTGACCTGTCAAAGCTGAAGTCCTTGGGAACAAGATTATAGTCCTTATGCTTAGCTGATTGGACATAAAGATACTAATGAATCTCTACTTTTATCCAGTTGTCACTGGGACAGTGTGGGGTTGAATTATATATTATCACTGATGATGAAAGAAGTTGTAAATAAGTGTTCATTGAGACCCCGAAGACCAATCCTGAACAGTTCAGCAATCTGAATGATCCAACTTCTTGTTCAAAAGACCTAGAGAAAAAAACTGAGGGAAAACATTAATTTTACATTAATCCAAACCTAGTTTTACATTCATCCAATTACTGTATGTTTACCATATATTATACAACTGGATCGTATATTACCAAAAATGATTTGTTCCTGAATGGAATGAAAGCAAACTGCAGTGTTGGAGATTATTAATTTATTAGTCAAAGAAAATCCACATCAAATATTCCCAGCAGGTACGTGTTTCAATGTTTTTAATATAATTTGGGAAACTTTTAAATTTTCTTTCTATGAAAAGCTATTTTTTTTTTGTACATTTTGGTGGATTAATGCTGGCTGGACACCAAGTGCCCTGCAAATCCACTTTGTTCCTCCCCTCCCCAAGTGGACAGGGAAGAGAAACTATAATGAAAGGCTTGTAAGTCAAGAACACTCACCAATTACAGTCATGGGCAAAACAGGCTTTACTTTGAGAAATTAGTTTGAATAATTACCAATGAAATCAGAGTAACATAATGAAAAATAAAAGCTTAATCTTAAAACACCTCCCCCCTACTCCTCCTTCCTTCTTAGCCTCAGCTTCACACCTGTTTTTCTCCGCCTCCTCCTGCCAGTAGTGCCAAATTGGGATTGCAGTCGGGTCATCACACATTGTCTCTGCCGCTCCTTCCTCACACTCTTCCCGTGCTCCAGTGTGGTGTCCCTGCCACAAGAGACAGTCCTTCATAAACTTCTCCAATGTGGGTTCTTCGCATGGGCTGCAGTTCTTCACGAATTTTGCCAGTGTGGGTCCTCCTCCTGCAGTCAGTCCTTCAGGAACAGCCTGCTCCAGCGTGGGTCCCATATGGGGTCACAAGTCCTACCAGCAAATCTGCTCCAGCGTGAGCTCCTCTTTCCATGAGTTGACAGGTCCTGCCAGGAGGCTGCTTCAGCACAGGCTTCCTGTGGGGTCATAGCCTCCTTCTGGCATCTCCCTGTTCGTGTGTGGGGTCCTTCACGGGCTGCAGGTGGATCTCTGCTCCCCTGTGGTACTCCATGGGCTGCACTGTGGTTGCAGGGGAATCTCAGATCTGGCTCCTAGAGCACCTCCTGCCCTTCCTTCTGCACTGCACTGAGTGACTGTAGGGCTATTCTTCTCACACATTCTCACTACTCTCCTCTCTGGCTGAAATTGCTCCTGTGCAATAACTTTCCGTCCCTTCTATAATACACTATCCCAGGGCTCAGCTGTGGCAAGTGGTGGGTCTGCCCTGGAGCCGGCTGGCATTCTCTCTCTATTGGACGGCTTCAGGCAGTTCACAGAAGCCACCCCTGTAGTCCCCCCCACTACCAAAACCTTGCCAGGCAAGCCCAATATGCATTTAATAATTAACTGTTCTGTATGTCATCATGCAATCAACAGATGTTGTTTCTTTGGAAAGTTAATAATTTTTACAGTAATTTTTTAAAAAGAGACACTCAAACTTCATATGTTCAACATTTTGTGTGCAGATAAATCTGTTACTTTTAATGTAATATTAGTTATATGAACATATTTGTTCAACAGTTTACACAAGTGTTTTGTACTGGTAGGCATAGTATAGTTTTGTACTGGTAGGCTTGGCATAGTATTTGATGTGTCTCTTTTTCAAAGTACATTTGCTAATTTCTACTGCTACGTCCATGTTTCATGGACATGCATGCCCGACATTCAAGCTTCTCCTTGATGTTTCTGAATATATAACTAGAGGTATACATTTTACAACTTGGCTTGACTCGTGCAACCTATCACAAGTGATTTAAAAATTTTTGTTTCTGATTTGCTATGTACATCATGTGATTGTTTAATTTGGGCATCTAATATGTTTAGTTTGGAAAGAACTCTCTGAAAACACCTAAGTGGAAAAAAAGTCGGAAATTTTGCTGTCTTTGTATTTTAATGTATTTTGATCCTTTCATCTGATGTCCCTGACCTATACTAAATTTTTCCTCCTGATAAACCGATGTGGTCTCTTCAAAGATTACCTCAAAAGTTTCTTATTCTACTTTCCATCTTTGTCTTATAGCTTCTCTACAGGCTACTGCCCTGTAGTTACTTTTTGCTATAAATAAGTAATGTTTTCATGTAGCTGTATTTTTCCAGGAATAGATCTACTTAATAACAAAGTATATGCTCATCTAAGGTCGCTAAGGGTCATTTGCTATTCCCATATTTATTGTTGCCTTGTCATATAATGGATGGCCGTTATGCACTCAGAAGGAAAGTCACATATATTACAGTCTTGGGGAATGCATTCTACTCGTTTTTTCAACTCCAAGAATATTGCCGATGATCTCAAATTTAGCAGGACAGTCCTACCCAGATTATATTACCGTATGAAATAAAATACGCTGTTTATTTAAATTTAACATTTTAAAACTGGTGGAGTTCAGTTCTGTTCCTCGGGACGTGTAATCTCAATTTGGCTGTTCATCAAAACCAGCGTATTTACTCTATAATATGTAAGACTTCTCTGTGTTTTTTCTTTGTCTCTAATAATTTACCAGTCAGGTAAAATGCGGCAGGTTTTTTTTAGTAATATGAAATAATTTACACTGTTTGCTTATTTCTTGTCTGTTGGAGGTTAGGATTTTTCCATTTTTTTTTTCTTTCTCCTCGGGAGTTTTTCACCCATTTTTGCCTAAAAGATGGAATGATGGGTACTTAAGAGACAAAAGATGTGGCTGGGAGGGGGAGGGGGGGGAAGGGTGCAGTTTGCTACTGCCTCTTAACTGGGGGACTTTCTCTTGGAAAGTGCAGAGAGAAGAGGTTCATATTTTCGATCCCAGGAAGATTCCCACCATCCTCAGAAGACACTTGTCTTTTAAACCAAGATACTGTCAAAGCCCTGTTCTTTTGTGCTGAGTCAAAGAAAAAGCAAGTGAAGTGTAGTAGATGAAATAGAGTTGATAGAGCAACTCAAGTGGTACTGCACTTCAATTCTTCCAGTGACTGGGAGCCATTTCTTTTTCCTCATTAAGGATTATATCAGATGCTTATTTAAAAATGTACAGCAACAAATATTTATGAGATTATATTTCTTCATGATTCTTCTGTTCATACATGACTGAGGTAACCAGTCTTACCAGACTTACTTTTAATAGATATTACTTTTAATGTGTCAAGAGAGCTCCAGAGTGGAAATACTAAGCAGTAAAGAGCTCTTTTCTATCAAAAATACGTAAGAACTTTTGAAAAATATACAGATTTCTTTGAATTAGAAAACCCAAAGATGCATTGTACTCTCTTAGAAGAATCCTCTGAGAAATATAAGTTAGGATTCTATTTGATTATTGGCTGTCTGATGAAATTTCTAACTACTGCAATGAGTTATACGTTAAAGTAGTTGGATTTAGTCAAATAACAAATTTGGGTATACCCAAAATTCGGTTGGGTATAACTGAGGATGAATAATTTCATCACTAAATATTTTGACTCAGAAATCAGTACTTCAGGACATTCTTTTTTCTTTCACTTCATAGAATCACAGAATGGTTTGGGTTGAAAGGGATCTTAAAGATCATCCAGTTGCAAACCCCCTGCCATGGGCAGGGACACCTTTCGCCGGAACAGGTTGCTCAGAGCCCCATCCAGCCTGGCTTTCAACACTTCCAGGGATGGGGCATCCACAACTTCTCTGTGCCAGTGCCTCACCACCTTCACAGGGAAGAACTTTTTCTTCTGTACATGTAACCCAAATTTCCCATCCAAAGCCATTTTCCCATTGTCCTGTCACTACAGCTCCTGATGAAAAGTCAGCTTCACTGTAGGCCCCTTCAGCAACCGGAAGGTTGCTCTGAAGTTTCCACTCAACCTTTTCTTATCCAGGCTGAACAGCCCCAACTCCCTTAACCTGTCTCCACAGCGGAGGTGCTCCAGAGTCCTCTTATCAACTTGGTGGCCTCCTCTGCCACCGAGAGTTGCTTCAACAATTCCATGTCCTGAGGAGGGTCAGTTATGGTATCAGCTGTACAATGCAGTCACTCATTCAGTGCTTCTCATAAAAATAGGCAACACATAAACAAATTTATTATTCTTTGTGCACTTAAACTTGTTGTGACTTCTGTTAGTTGCTTCTAAGAGTTTTTCTGGTTTAGCACAGCATTATATTACTTAACAAAATATTGATCTAATTCCTGTATTTTCTGTTGTTCTGAGTTGAACTTAAAAGGCGGCTTCCTCGAATGTTCTTTGGGACAGGAAAATTGCAGTAAAATGCTCAGATGTAAAATCAAACAACAGCTCATTTAAGAATTCACCCCAAAACCTTGATGACTTGCACAAAACAGTGTATGTAAGTGAGGGAAAGAAGTGAGCTGTTGAAAAGTATATAGATGGAGTTAATGGAGACCAAGTTAGATTTTACAAGAAATAACACTCTATTATGGAAAGACAAAATTCTGTCATTTATCACAAGTCTACTCTTGTGGTAAAAATGTTCCCCTTTATAAAGTCCAGGCAATGAAATACCTCCATTACAAACTTTCTTTGAAAAGCAGCCTTCTAGCATTAAATATAGGGGGAGAAGATACAGGAAGCAGAAGAGGCATTATCTAATATTTTTAATGGTTATTTTCTCTAAAGAGAGGTACTGATATGTATTCAAGTGTATCACACTTGATGTTATAACCAGCTGTGGTTTCCCCTGTAAGTATTAAATGCTATAGTGTTTTAGTCCCCTTAGATGTTAAACTCATGCATGTTTTCCTTGGATAGAGCCTTCTTCAATTTGTGAATATTCTTTCCTTTTAAGATTTGGCTTCTTGAGTCAATGTTTTAGTTACAGAAAACAACAGACTTCCTGAAATAAGATTCCGAACAGCCTATGATAATACCAAAATCAAAAGACAAGGCATTGCAATGCTATCTTTGCCTCACGTTTTGAATTTTGTCAAAGGTTTGCTGAGCGTCCAGACCTGCTCATATGGAAAGTTGAACCTGAGACATTTCCTGATACTGTTCTTAGCTTACACAAATTCCGTGCTAAACTACGAATACTCCTAATGGAAAATTAGACCAGAGTTTTTGAAAGTTCAGTTGCTATGATAACTAGTCATTTTCAAATAACATTGAGAAACATGAACAACAGTAAAATGCATGTAATAGAGTTCTTAATTAAAAATGTCCCTTGAAATCATAATTTTTGCAACAAATTTGACTCTTTTATTTATTAGTATCAATATAGATTTAAGGTGCTCTTTTAAGCTACTGACTTAATTTTTTTTTCCAGACATAATTATTTGCAAGTGAAATGAAAAAAATGCTAAAGGAGTCACAGAAAGAAATTTTGACAAGATCTCTATAAAAGCAGGGATTTTTTTATGTTCAAAACATGTGGCAGGCTGCTAAATACAATGCAGCAAGGAAAATGTTTTGTGCAGTATTTGCCACTGTGCATGTTCTGTTTTTTTACAGTGAGAAAAACAATTTCTAATGAGAAATAAATGGAGAACTGAGCTCCACAGTCACTTATGTTTGAGGTTATTTGGTGTTCAACACTAAATAGGGCAAAGTGATAATTTTAAGTGTATTGATAGCATTCACATAGATTATTTTTGAAAATAGTATTTTTTTAAATTTAGTTGAAAAAATAGTCTTATATACCAAATACTAAGAGGTCACACTGGGAAGGAAATATAAAAAAACCTGCTATGTATTTGTCATGTTTCACACACAGGACTGAATTCACTTTAAACTTGGGGCTTGAAGGCTATCCATTTGATTGCAATGAACTCTTAGGTACCCTGGGACAATCAAAACTTAAAATAGCAATGGTATATTACTTTCTGAAAGTAGATTGAGTTATAAACTCTTTCTTTTATCTTTCTTCGGTTTTCCTAGGAGCCATGAATATGGACTTTAATTTACTATACAAAATAATAGCCATCAAATCAGATTTAGAAAAGTCCTTATTTTCATATTTTTTTTAAATCAATTTCTTTAGTGAGAAAAAGGCCTTTATCAGTGTTCATTTTGATTTCAGTTTCCATGTTATGTAGAAATGTGTCAGTTCTTCTTCCCACAATATTTATTGAAATACCTATAGAGCTATCAAAGAAAACATCCCAGATTATTCATGCTAATTTTGCACCACCTCTAGATATATGTAATTTAGCATGACCTAGATATTGAGGCCCAAGTCCAATGATCCAAAATTCAATGATCCAAGAATCTGAGAGCTGTTGGGAAACAGCATTGACCCATTAAAGTCAACATTAGAATCAGTTACAGACAAATACCGAGCAAATAAATTGTCTTTGTGACACACTGCAAAATCAAAAGAAAAAAAAAAAAAAAGGCTGTTTGACATCAGAAACTCAGTCAGCAAGGTCATCTTTCAAATTTGTAAAAGAACGGCTCCACTGCAACTGGATGGAGTTAAACTGGGAATGCTATACACTGTTTTCCCGTATTTGGAAAAAAAATACGCTGTTATTGTGCTGTTAGAGTGGCGACTGAATACGTAGTGTTGAGGTTTCTAATGAAGTACAGAAAAACACATTCACATTATGCACACAATGCTCAAGATCAAGAACTTGGAAAAATCTCATAAAGTACCCAGACAGTATATTAAAAAAACCCCAAACAAAACAAAAACCACCATGCTCCCACATTTGGTTTAATGAGACAGTGATAAAAATATAACAAGCAGGTGTTTAGAAAGCACCTATTGTCTCTGCAATGTTATAATCCTCTTGCAATTTTAAATATTAATACTCCTAAGCATATTTCTGTTAGCAAATTCCAAGTGACTCCTCAGTTTTATATGTGATAAATACGGAAAATGAGTACATTCAAATTCATAAATAAGATTTACTGTAAGAATTTCAACTGTAGCAAAGGCAGTCATTAGTAATTGTCTTCTGCATGAATAAGATAGCAAATTATTATACCAGCATAACTTTAACCTCTGGTTGTTAGACATTTGCAAATAATTGGCAAAGAAATTTCAAACCAATATAATAGGTTTTTGAGACATACTGAGGCAAATTAGTATTTCATCTCTTTAAAATAAATCTGTGTTTAATCAATCTTGGTGGCAAAGTAATGTAGAAAGAGTTAGTATTTACTTGCAAATAGTGCATATTTACTACAGACATTCACCTGTAGACACAGGACATGACTAATTTTACTAAAACTTCACATTCTTTAGAATTATTTGAATTGTGTTGTTAAAGGAAGACTACCACCTTGTTTTTATTAATGTTGTATATTTATCAGAAATATATGTCTGATATAAAATTACCATTTCTCTGTTCCATGGAATTAAAAATCAGCTAACCTGAATCCGGTGCTTTCAAAAATGCTTTCTTGTTTTCTCCGGCAAAAAAAGCATTGAAGTTGCCAAAACAATTTGTCCATTCTCAGTCTCAATGATTTTTGCTGAAAACTGAAATTAATTGCCTGAGCAGTTTTGCATTTCATTGTGTGTTCTGCACCACTGGGAAGAAGTGCTGCCTTGAAAGAGCTATATCATTCTACATAGTAGAACTGAGGAAGACTCAGTTTGGGCTTCTCTTCATAGCTCCCACTTTAGCCATGAATTTCTTCCATAAGTCTTCTATTTTTTTTTCTGTACAGGGTGAAGAAAATTAGTTTTCTCTACCTTATTGACCAAACAAAACCACATTCTTGTGATCATCCCATATATCTTAGCGTAGCATCTTCTGATCTATCCAATTGCTCACTGTGGGATTATCTGTCACTGACTCTGTAAGGCATCCTTGTACCTCAAGAATGGACGTTTGTGAGCCAGTAGTGAAATGGGTCTTTCTGTTGTTGTGAGAAGTCATGTGCTGAATATAATTTACATTTTCCTTACTGACATAATGGAAGACATAGCATAGGAAGAATTAATTCAGTGTTTGTAATGAGAATCATGAACTAGAGCACTTGACACTTAGAACTTACTCTGTTAGGTATTTCAAAAGAATTCTACAGACTAAAATACTTACTTTGGGATGAAGAAATTCTTGTGGGGCTGTGTGCATATATGCAGGGTAGTCACAAGTCATGGCCCTTTTGCTTAAAGTAGAGTTCCACTATCTCAACAAGGCCCTCATTTTTCTCTATTTATAAACTCCTTTTATATTAATAGTTGGTCTTTAATTTCTGGACTACAAGAATAATTTCAGTTTTCAAACCACTTCAGTCTACAGTCAACAGGTTCAGGGGCAGTGTCCTCAGGTATGAAGAGTGGAATAAATAAAAGATAATCATAAAGAGAGATTTTTTTCAAGGTTTTCATTTAAGGTCTCCCATTTGAGAACTCAAATTATATCATAGTAACTGTAACATAATCAAATTTTTATTAAATTGGAAGAAACTATGTTACATGCTTCATAAGATATAAGGTGAAACTGTCTAATTATTAATTATTGCAATAGGTTAACATGTTGTTAATGGAAACTTTCTTACTAATCTTTGTGGACATAGAATTTCTATTTATGATTTTCTTTTTTTCCAATGAAAATTGTTGACCACATGTGATGGCAGCACTAAAGCCCACGCAAATTCAAATATCCTTGTCCTTCAAACTTGAACTCTGTTTACAATTTAATGTGAGTTCCATTGCAGAACCTTGTGCAACAGCAATAATTCTTGGCAGTTAGAACGAGGAAAGAAGTACCTTTCTGCCCTAGATTACAATACAGATGTATTTGTAGTATTCTATTACC